>CATKHJ010256890.1:0-46290 GCA_949750685.1 Vernicia montana
ATATATATATATATATATATATATATATATATATATATATATATATATATATATATATATATATATATATATATATATATTGTGTGGAAAAATAAAAATAATTAATGCAAATGATTAGTCGAGAAATAATGAAATAATAAATACCTTATTGCTTCTTACTGGTTTAGCTTTTTAATGGTAAGAGGAGAAAACATTAAAATTCTGCTCAACTGCCAAGTTCCTAGGTTTGAATTTTATTGAAAATTATGTGGTGGGACTTTATGAAAAATGGAGAACTACATCTTCTATGGAGCTATCACATTCAATTCCATAGGGTTGGGAGCTCGGGGTAAGTATCTTTGTAGAGTGGGAGGTGTGCTCCCATCTCTACCCCTCCAATGAATAAGTGGAGACTTTTCATTCTCCTCCAAGAAAATAGAGAATTTTTACCTCATTAACATCCCTAATTATATTTTTTCATTTCATGAATGGCTTTTTAACTACTTTATTTATCATAATGGTTAAGGTACTTGAAGATTCCAAGCACATATTGGGAAAGGCACGTGTCTTTCATTTGCTCTGCTAGGGTTTCTCAAAAACTTATTGCCTCCACCGCTAGGCTCTTTTCTGGGGGTAACCCCTAGTGGCTTAGGCCACCGGCGGGGATTCCCTATATGTTTTTACCATTTTCTTTCTAGTTTTCTTTTATTTGTTCTTATGAATAAGGATCTGTATGCTTTTGTGAGCGTTTTTGTCTTCCAATTCTCATCAGAATTTTTTGCTTATGGCTATGGAATTCTAACGACGGTGATATCGTTCTCAGATCCGGGGTTGTTCGGCCTCTCTATTGCTCTGCATGTCGAGGGGAGGGGGAAGTTAAAGCTATATCTGGCTTTTGGATCTATGTTGATCAAAAAATGGTGGCTAATCTTCGTTTTGGAGAGAGATTTGAAGCCCTTGGTAGATGCCCGATTCTTTTATGGCTTTGGCTTTTTTGGTGGGAATAATCTGGCTTCTGCTAAGGATACACTGCTATGGTTGTTGATAGGTAGTTAAGGGCTGTGTATGATGCTCAGAAATGCAAGTTTTTATGGAGTATGGTTAGTCACAAATGTCCTGACCTACAAGTCGGTCCTCTTTCTTCCTCAGGCGTTAATAGTGGCGATGTTGTTGCCAGCGGTGGCTCCTAGGAAGCAAGGGAAAAGACAAGGGCATTTGTGTAATATTACTTGTTTTATTCAGCCTACGAGCCGAGATTGTTGTATGAGCTTTAAGTCCAAATTTGAAAAATCTATTATGGGTGTTGTTTTTATGGACCCAAGATCCTATGTGTTTATAATTTGCTGGACTACCCCCATGATATTCAGTTGTACTTGTATTATTATGGGCTTTCAGCCCCATTAATGCTAGTTTCAAGCTTTCTTTGGGGAAAAAAAAATTCATAATGGTTATACGCTTCTAACTAATTTGCGCAAAATTCAAATTAATATGAATATTTAAATTTCATTATGTTTCACTTTCATGTGATTAGTGTATAACTTTCCTTTTAAATTAAGTCTATCCAAACGCTTTTTCTATGAAGGCAACACTCGTAGCAATATGCCAATATGGTTACTATATAAGAGACTCAATTAAGGTGAGTAATTTTTATTGTTTTAGTTATAATTTATATTTTCTTTCACTTTCAAATTCTATTTAATGAATTAATTTTCTCGACTTCCAAATTAATAATTTGCATTTAATATTTGTGATTGGTTGCTTTTTTTTTTTTTTTTTTATTGGATTCTTAGAATGGTATAAATACTCTTTATTTTTATTTTATTAATCGATAACAACAATTGGAAAGTAAATAAATTTTTTTTCTTTCATTATATATCTAAAACTAATAATAAAGAAACCCAAAAAATGTTAATTAGAGTAATAGTTGCTTAAAAAATTAATTAATTTATTCTAAAGTGTTTTAGAAATCAAACTAAATAATATTATTTTAGTTTCATTTATTTTATATAAATAATTTAGTTTTAATTCAATTTTATATAAAAAATAATTTAATTTAATTTAAAAAAAAAATGAAAAACCATAAATTATAATTTGGTTTCAAAATTCTTCAAGCACACATAACCTAAGCTTTAATTTTTGTAAAAAGAGTGTTTTACTGTTGAGTAATGTAAAAAAAAAAATACGAGGCTTTCAGAAAAACAGTATTCACTGAAAGATCTTTGAAAGGCCGAAAATAAAAAAGAAAGATGAAGAAGAAAAAGAAAGAAAGAAACGTTTAAGCTATGGAATCCGCACGTTGACTGCAGTATATTCTATCCCAAAGATCTAAGGTAATCAAATCTCTCTTTTTTATTTATTTATTTATTTATAATGTTAGTGGCATTAATCAAATCTCACTTCAATTCTGTGTTGTTTTTATTTCGATTATGCAGGATTCGATTTCCTATAACCTACCTGAATTTACCTATGGTAATAACTAGATCCGATAGATTATGTGAATCGGTCTTCAAATTAAATGCAAATTCACTGGTAATTTAACATCATCTCCTAAATTGAAAACTGCAGGCAATTTTACAGGATTATAGATAATGAAGTACATCTTCATTTATTTGTTTTTAGCTTATTATATCCTTTGGACTGTTGTATAGTTATTAAATTCATTTTGTTGCATTAGTGTCTAGTGAATGTGTTTGAATTCTGCACTAAACAGTATATTTTGGTATCAATATGATAACAACACTATACTTATTATCAATGTCCAAAACTCCAAATGAATTCTTTCTGTTATTTACAATGCAATTTTTGATGGGGATTTTTGGGACTTAATAATTTGACACTTTAGTTGAGAAAAGCACCATGTTGAAATGGTTGATAGAGATCATTAAAGTTTGTTTTTAAGGTGAATTTCATGTATTCTAATCATTAAAAAAAAAAAAAAATCCGTAAAAACAGCTAAACAAAGCTCCCAAACCACTTTTCCCAACAGTACTTAAAATGGTGCTATTTTGGAAAAGTAATTTCAACCTCAACGCCAAACATGCTCTTTGATTGTGCAGCGTTTGTTTCCAACTTTCTTTGCCATGGTTTCATTCACTTGCTAATAATGCTGTTTATTGTTTTTCAGGCTGTTTGGAATGTAATTAGGAGAGAAGGGTACATCATATTATTACTGTTTACCACCATCATACACTTTGGACTTGCTTCCCTGACACTTCAGTACCAATTTCAAATTCTTGCCTAGCTTTATAAGACAAAAATCCTAGGCCATAAGTTGCAACAGGTATAAAAGATGGTTTGCTCAAATTTTGTTTATTATGGTTAGTTTACCAATCATGTTGTGTTATTAGTGGTTTCTTATACAGCTATTCCTTTTGCCTTCTGAAATCTGAAACTTCGCTTGCAGATGATTATTACTTTATGAGTCTGACCTTCTCATATAGGTAATACGTGAAGAGAATGGAACTATGAATGAAATTCCATCTGAACAGCTACATGTGTTAAACCTATTATGCATGTGTGAACCTTGTCTTTTTTGTTTGCTTTATTTCAGTGATCATTCATTATCATTGGCCAAGGTAATGTCTTCTTTTCAAGTATTATACCAGATGGTTCTGGTATTAAGACGTTGGCGTTGGACCTTGTGCTATAAACTTAGCTTGGTCAATTTAAAAGAGGGGAACATCTTTTTCTCTTTTTAATTTCTCTCATTTTCTTTGCGCTTTAATGGGGGATACTGAATGTGCTAGAATAGGAATATAAACAGTTGTATTTAAAAGTTGTTGCTTCACATGCAATTGGGTCAGGTAAGAAAGGAAAGAATGTTTTATGCTTCCAAGATATATAATAAATCAATCAATAAATCATGTAATGAGTGTAACAGTCATTTAGCTTCTTTTTTTTTTTTCACCATCAGAAACACTGATCCTGCACACTCTCAACCAAGGGGATATTTTTAATTCATTTAAATGTTCTAATCTAGTTTTGTATCTGTTAGAAGTTGCTTGTGGAATAGACTTGATATTGTATTGCCTCATTGATCTGTCATAAGTAAGCCATTTTCCAAATTTTCTTCCCTTTCAGCTACAGCTGAAGTAAGCTCATCAGCCCTTTTAGCCTGCTGCCTCCAGTCAGTTTTAAACAAGGTATACAACATCATAGAAACACAGCTAAGCTGTGCTGCTAGTAGCCCAAACCACAATCCCCTGAAACCCATTTTCAATTTGAAAGTTAGCAGAATTGCAACCGGCAAGCCAACAAGGTAAAATGCATATAAATTTATGCGAGCACCGTCTTTAGGACGTGCAGTGCCTGTTAAGACTCCACAGGCAGCTGTTTGTGGAGAGTTACCAATTTCACATAATCCCAGTAGTGGAAGTCCAGTTGATATCAATTCCAGAATCTGTGGCTCATTTGTGTACAACTTTCCCCATACTGAACTAAATGCAGCTGTAAAAACAGCAGCTGTGAGTCCACATGTAAAACCCAAAATTATCCCAATTATAGCTGTCCATTGAGCTCGAGTAGGCTGTCCGGCACCCAATGCGTGACCTACACGTGTACTTAAACTGCAACTGAGTGAAAATGGAAATGAATAGATTAAACCTGCTGTCTGAATAAGGATACCAGTAGCTGCAATACTAGCCTTTGGATTGGGAAGCAAACCACAAAGAAACAGCATTATCTCGTACCACCACCACTCCAAGCAGACAGAGATGACGCTAGGCACGGCCAATGATAGCAATGGCTGCCAGCCTTGTAAGATAGAAGGAACTGTAATTCCATGCCAAGGTTTCAATGGTGTTTTGGACACCGCGACGTAAATTAGCAATCCTATATTCATATTTATTGTATTAAAAGCAATTGCTAATGCAACTCCTTTAACTCCCAGCTTCAAATAAATTACAAAAAAGTAGTTGATTGGGGTATGGAGGATCACTGCACCAACAGCAGATATAGTTAAAGGAGCTGTTAAGCCTTGAGTTCGAAGAAAAGATCGCATCGGATGAAGAACAGCTTGAGCCATTAACTCAGGAATACAGAAAACCATATAAACTTTGGCTACATTAGTGATATCTGGGTCCTGACCCAACCGTAGAAAGATGGGTTCTACATTAAGCCATAACAAGCTAATAGGTAAGGAAACAAGTAAAAGGAGACACAGAGTTTTAAGGTAAGTTTGGCTGATAACAGACCATCTTTTGGCTCCATAGGCTTGACCACAAATGGGATCCATTCCCATGGCTAAGCCTTTCATTACTGAGAGGCCTGTTATATTTGCAAACCCAAGTGCTAGTGAGCCTCCTGCTAACTCTATTTTACCCATACGACTCAAGAATAGCATTGATATAACAGACCTTGAGTATATGAGTACTGTAGTCAAAATTATAGGGCAAGCAATTTTTCCTAGAGCAAGCACCTCTTCTCCTACCTGCATCGAATTGTATTTTACACATGTAAATATTATAAATATACATATAATACAATTCAATATAAGTTCAACGATACTAAAATCGATTTTTAGTGTCAAAAAATTGATTATATTATCTAAAAAGAAATTATTTATTTATTTATTTTTTAATACATTAGTGATGCACTCATGCTTGATTTGCTTTAGAAATGGAAATATTTAAAGTATATGATAAGATTGTTATGTCTATTACTATTAGGATGACATTGTTTGGTGTACATGGAAATAATTTTTTGAGTATTAGGGAACTCAAATTTTCATTTTGGTGATATTTGACTCTTACAATTCGTTTTGTACACGAGATTACTTAATTAAGCCGCAATATTAATAAATAACACTATATTTGATATATATGATTTATGTTAAGTTTAATAATTTCAAATATTTAGTTAACTCATGAGATTAGTATTATCTAAAACTTAACATTCCATGTCTTTAGCAATTTCTATCAAGTGAGATACTAATCTCATTATTTACTAATTTTAAAAATTACGAATTCATATACCAAACGGACTATTAATATTATTTTACCATTAAATTATAAAAAAATTTGAAATGGTATTTCGAAATTAAAGAATTATTTATTTTTATTCTAAAAAAAGGAAAAAGACATCCAGGGATGAGAAATCAACTCAATTCTCAATTATTTAGATTGAATTAGGGTCATATAAATTCTCCACACAAAAAACAAAATTTTTTTTTTTTTTTTTTTTTTTTGGTTGTAAATCGGCTTATTAGCTCAGTATATCAAAGACAATAAGAAGAGATATAAAGCAATAAAGTAAAGAAAGAGAAAATATGTAGAGAGTAAAAGGGGTTCCAAACTTTTATTATTAGATTAACTCTAGCGTCTCTTATATAGAGAAATAGTTAGGATTTAGTGTATACAATATTACTGAAATAACCCTATACTATAATCTCTCTAAAGTATATACTCAGGAATGTTTAAGTAATATCCACATATAATAATTATCTATAATATTTTTATTTTTGTTTTTATTTTATATAAAAAAAAACCCTTTCTTTCTTTTTTCTTTTTTCTTTTTTTTTTTTTTGCCAAATATAAAAGAAGACCCTTTCTGTTGGGCATTTTTCACCAGAAGTAATTAAAGTCGCTTTTACCAAAAGTAGAAAAAAAAATTTGCATTTAACAAAAGCTTATGAAAATTACTTTTTAAGATTAAAGATGTTTATTTAGCCGAAAACAGTTTAGAGAACATAAAAAATCAATTTCTTACTGGTTTTAACTGAAACACTATCAAAAATTAGTTTTTTTTTTTTTCAAAACTAATAGCAAATTGCAAAATATACTTTAATAACGCCACTAAATTGGAATATAAAAATTGAAACAAAGAAATTTCTGAAAAAATGAGAGTTTAAATTTTGGATTTTTTTTTTTAGAATAAGAACTTCAGATTGAATTAAACTAAAGTATCACTAATTACAAGCTGATTGAGCAGATGTGGGACATAAGTTCTTTTTATTGTCATTATTTAAATTCTTAATTACTAATTTTTATATTATAAATAAATACTTAATTATTGAATTACTAATATAATAATTATAGTAGTTTCTTTTTCCCTCTTCACTATATAACTTATTCAGTTTAAAAAAACAGAGAAAGAAGTAGAATGTGTTATTGATTTATAAACTAGAGCATATTATGAAATTAAATAATAAATATTTATAAATTGATGGGTCTATATGATAATGTATTATTAGTTAGATTTAGGATAAGTGACGGAGTTAGAAAATTTTTTTAAGGGATTAATTTCTTGGATTATAATTTACATTAAGGTGATATATATAATTAAGTCAATTTCTATATATTTAAATTTTTTTTTACCTAAAATAAGAAGAGTAAAATACAATCAATACATGATCAAATTTTTATAGTTTTACAATTAATTTTTTTTTTATTTTGGAGATTAGGTGGCACAGTGATCAATAGCAGCCCCTAGCTCCATCATTGTTTAGGATGTTTAATGTTTAAAGCAAACTCCATGAAGGCATGCATGAAACTTTATTAATGATGACAGAGATAAAATCACAGAAAAATATTTAGAAATTTTATTAGACAGTACATGAGAATTATAATAAGAAAGAAAGAGGGTTGTAAATTTTGAATTTAAGGCTTAATTTTAAATATCAACAATGTGAAGAATATACTAGTTAAAAACAATATAGCAATGTAAATGGGAGAAAGTGTTATCACCATGTCTTATTCTGTGTCATTTTCATTCAGATTCAGTGAAGTCTATTGGTCATGTTTCCTTAAAAGTCAAAACACAACCATATGGCCAATAATATATATATATATATATATATATATATATTTTAAATGACTGCTCTCCTAGTAGTACTTATTATTACTCTATTTTTAGACCCAACCATCCAACAGAATATGCGGTTCTGTATTTGTACTTTGTAGGAACATCTCTTAAAAGAAACAGAGCATCTCTACTCTGTTTATAAGTGAGCTCAAATATTGAATATATATATAAAGAAGCAAGGAGCAAAGTTCATTAATGAATTCTTGCAAAAAAAAAAAATCATTTATGAATATTTTTAATTTATTGCCCATTAATAAACGAATATCAAAACTCCAAAAAAAAGTCTCAAAAAGACACAGAAGAGAGTACTCCACCTTAGTCAAAATGAGTTTTATCTCTATATTAGTTAATAATGCAAATATTTATATTCCTACTTCATAACGCAGGATGTAAAAAATTTTCAAGTTAATTATAGAGAAGAGAAAAATAGAGCCTACAAAAAGAAAGAAAGAAAGTTAAAATGAAGGTGAAACAAACCAAAGAATTACACACAACTTGAATTAATTGCTAATTAACCTTTTGACTCCTATTTCAAGTTTTCAACTCCACCATATTAATTCATATAATATATATATATGCCAATTTACACACAACTTTGACTAACCCAAAAAGCATTTATTTGAGGGAAAAACTATATATATGTCACTTTCCAAGAACTAATTAAAGAAAATAATAATAATTAATTAATTGAAATTACCTCATTTAGTTGTGGGCGTTCAAGTCCGAGTCTGAGTCCAACTCCAAGATTGACATTAAGTGGTATTCGTCGGAGAAGTCCATACAAGAAAATTTTGGCTTCTCCTCCGCCACCTCTACTACTAGTACTAGCTCTCATTGTAATCTCTTCATTGTAGGCTGTATCCTTTGAAACCAAATTTTCACCGTTTATAATTCCTCGAGATTCAGTATCAGTAGTACCAGGGCACATGATTTTTTTTTTTTTTTAATTTTTATTTTTTTCTATCTCAGTTTTGAAATAGAGACAGAGAGAAACAAACCTAATAACAACAAAATTGGAGCAGTTCCAGAGATGGGTTGTTCGTCAAATTGACGTCTTAGAGATGAATAAACAATTTCTGTAAATGCATGCCAAACAGATTAAATTAAATTAATTAAACCTAAAAATTATCTTATAAATATTGAGAGCTTATATAATTTTATTTAGAAGTATCAATTTCAAAAATTAGCTATTAAAATTAGAGAGTTTCATTATATATAATGAATTCATGTCTTAAAAAATTACTAATTAATAAAATATGATCTTCTCTGTACGTAATTTAAATTATATATATAGAAAAAAAAAAAAAAACAAACCTTAATATTTGCAAAGCGCAAAGAAACGGTATATATATAATACTGGGGGCTGTTAGCTCCTCGGCTATGGCGTTGGAAACTATTTTGCCTGCAGTCAGTAGTTGCAGAGAAGATGGAAAGAGCTGAACAAATTAAAGAATGGTGCATTGGAAATAAAAAGCATGTACCTATACTTTTAACTCATTCCCTAGGCCTTCAATTTATTTATACATACTCTACTACTTAACCTATATATATATATATATATATATATATATATATATATATATATTATAAGATAGGTATTAATCGATGATTGTCTAATGGTATATATGTATTTTAAATCTGCTATTGGAGTAACACTATAATGATCGAAATCCTGTCTTATAATATACATAAATTTAAAAAAAAAAAAAAAAAAATAGTAAAATTTTGATAATTTTTTTTCTAGTTATTTTTTTATTTATTAAAAATAAATTATAGAACAATATATATATTAATAAATTTGTTCCTTAAATTAGGACAATGTCCTATTCCCGCAGGACTAAATAGTACTCCTGACCCCCCAAAGATTTAAATAAAAAAGAATAAATATATAGTATTGGGTCCAGCATGGTGCAATCCATTATGGGTGCAATATATTATTTGGTAGTGAGTGCTTTTTTATGAGATTTTAGTACTAAATCTCTGATTATTGTGTTGCCCAAATCCCAGCTTTTGAGTTAAGTTTTGACATGGGCGTGGGTTCATAGGTGAAGGTCAGTACTATAGTCTATAGGCCCTTTTAGTGGAAAGGTAATCTTTATATTTATATAACTACACTTGTTTTAAATTTTTTTTTTCTTAGGGGGCAAAGTTAAGCTTTACAGGTTTGAAGGTGAGAGACTAGGGTCAGCTGTTACAGTGGATGCCCCAGCTCCCGGACCACCTTTTTTTTTTAGTAGATAATTTTTTTTACATATTTACACTAGTATATAATGCACACACAGATTATATCCAATAATATTTACTATATGCAAAGTCAATTTAAATTTTACTAATAACACTCAAATATTTCCCATTAATACGAAAATCAAACATGAAACTATTAGATTCTAGGTAGATAGGAGTGTTCATAGTTCGGTTTGATCAATTTAGAGCAAATGTTTCTAACCAAACCGATAAAATTGATTTTTAAATACTTCAACTCTTAATCAAATCAAGTAATACTAAAAAGATATCCAAACCAAAATTATTTGGATTCGGTTTGAATAATCAATTTGGTCGGTTTGACAAAAATAAAAAATAAATAAAATAAAAAATTGAAGAAATCATAGAAATTTAATAAACATTAAAATAAAATCATATTACTAGATAACAATCAACCTTATCAATACTATATAAAAAAAAAAAAATCAGGTTGTGTACTCGAAATTCAATAACATAATAATAATAAATTAGAATAAAATATTATCCAAGAAATTAGTAGGATCAAAATAACAACATAAAAATCCTCTCAAATATAGAAATTCAATAAATATCTTTAACTTCTAAAAAATTTAAAAGATAATTTGCATATTAGTAAAGTACATATATAAAAATACTTAATTGTATTATATTATTGGTTCGGTTCTGTTTAACTGGATTCTTATTTTCTTAAATCAAAATTGAACAAAAAATTCGGTTTATAAAAATTTTAACACTATAATCAACCATAAAACAACTTAAATTGTGATTTTCGGTTTGAATTAAATTGAATCAATTCGGTTTGATCAATTTATTTAATTTTTAAGCAATTCTAATTCCAGGTCAAAGTGCCAATGGCCCGAGTGTGAACGAATTCACCTCCGTACCACTTAACCTGTTTTACTTTTAAGTCATGTCATTTTAATTGAATTCTTTTTAGGATAAATTACTATTTAGTTTTTGAGATTTGACCTAATTAACTAATTTGTTATTATTTTTTTTGAGAAAATAATTAATTAGTCCCTTAGTTTTGATTCCATCAGACTATTTAGTCTTTCAGTCTAGTTTTTGTACTTTTTTCTATTAAATTTATGAAAAATGACTAAAATATCATTGTATATACAATAAATATAATTTTAATTTTATTATTTAAAAATAAAAAATAAAAAAATTTAAATTAATAAAAGTAAATAATATTTATATAATTATATAACAATAATATTTAGTATCATCAAATTATATAATTATTTGTTATTATATAATTATTATATATAATAAAAAATAAAAACTATTTATATTAATAAAATTAAATAATTACATGATTATTATATGATTTTATTAATTTAATTTTTTTTTTATTTTTAAATAATAAAATTAAAATTATATTTATAAGAGCATTTTAGTCATTTTCCATAAATTTAACTGAAAAAAGTACAAAAATTAGACGGAATGACTAAATAGTCTGATGAAATTAAAACTGAAAGACTAATTAGTTAGTTTTTCAAAAAGTAAGAATGAATTAGTTAATTAGGTCAAATTTCATTGACTAAATAGTAATTTACTCTTCTTTTTAATTAGTCAAAATTTTAATTAATCAAATGCATGCATTTCTATCTTATTGCTTAATTGAGTTGTTTTATTCGTATTTCCTAAATAAATGAATAAAAAGAAGAAGCTCGATCACTACCATAATTATCAAGCCTCAATAGTTTAATACCTATGGCATATAACGCAATAGATGACCTAAGCTTAAGATGTACTAACTTGAAATTTTTTGTTCTAAATTTAATTTAGTATGATGTGGTTCAATTTCAGTTCAGTTGTGATGTGGAATCAATATCATGACAAATTTTAGTTCAGTTTTGATTTGAAATTTACAGTTTTAATTTGTGACCAACATAAATTAGAAACTGGATTAAAATCCATTTTTATGTAAAAAAATTTAAAAATAAAAGGCAAGAGTTTTAAATTTTATTATGTGTGTATATATATATATATATATATATATATATATTTTTTTTTTTCACCTAGACTAGGAGATTTTTGTAAAATTTTCATTTATGATATACTTTCAAGAATTGAACTGAGATCAATAAGTTTGTCCCTAAGAATCGAACTTAGACTAATAAAAAAAATAATAAACTCTCTTATTAATCAAGTTAATTATCAGATTCTGTATAGATATATTGACAGACGATGATAATAATAAATATTCAAATGAAAATTTTAAAAATTATAAAAGAGAAATATATCACTATTTTATTTATATAATTAAATTACAATTATATAGCATAAGAACTCATCAAAATAATTAAAATAAAAAATTTTATATTCGAATCTCGTATTCATAAGTGGGTTTACTCGAGTTAATTACCTATAAAAAAAATTAAACTTGTTATACCTATCATGACTTAAAATAAATGATTTTTTTTATAAGGCGTGAAAATCTTTTTGAAATTAAAATTTTATGCATCGGTTGGTAGAATCTTTTGTAAATATCCTATTAAATATTTAGAGATAATTTAGTGGTTGTTTAGACTAGCGTTTGAAAATTAGTGTTTAACATTTAAATTTTTAATTGTTAGTATGAGATTTCTGATAAATTTAATATTTGAAATAACGTTTTAAAATTTAGCGTCAACTATTTAAAATTATAATTAAAATGTTAAAAATTAAAAATTAAAATTTTTAATAGCATTTAATTCTCTTATTACTAATGGCTAGCGGCCAACCATTTGACTGCCACCGCTAAACATGCCATTAATCATATAGCCTTGAGTTAAGAAGAAAGAGGTAATTTTTTCTTTAAGAAAGAGAGAGAAAGTGGTAATTAATTATTATTATCCGAAAGTAAAAAACTTTGTACAAAGTGACTTTTGGAATTTGATAATCTGTTTTTACTATTTAATTTGAACTTTTTATTTGACGGGTGTGGGTTACAGAACATATATAGATAATAAAGCAATGTTGGGTGCTTTAAGACAGTCATATATATTGTGTACGAGGCCATAAAAAAGAAAAGAAACACGAGGAGAAATCATATCCTAGTACTGCCTTCTATACAATTTGTCGCTCACCTACTCTCAAACACTCTCTTTGTTCTGTAACTTATTTGCTCTTTCTAAAGTGAGCCTAAAAATAGGAATTATTAGGCATTGCATAAAGCTCATACTCTCTTATTGAATTATTAAATTAGTGAAAATTTTCATCACAACAATACATGAAGCTATCAACTTATTATGAGAATCCCCCATTATCTGTGGGTCCTTCAACATGAAAAGTTCACAGCTTAATAAAATAAAAAGGTAATTGAACCAAACAAAAAAAAAAAAAAAAAGAACGGAAAAGTGTCAAATATGTAGGCACCGATCGGTGCCTACAATTTGACAAATGAACTTGGTTGGGAGTCTATATAAAGACTCTCTCCCTTCCTCTTTTAAACACACAATAGATCACAAAAAAAAATATAGAGTTTTGTGTGAGTGTGAGAAAAGAAGTAGAGACTTTTAAATTTGTGATAGAGGGTTTTGATAATTTTATCAGTCAAAAAATTATCTTACATTTATTTAATCATTGTTCACTGTGAAAAATGGTGTACTAGATTATTGAATGTTATGTGAGAGAGAGTTTTGATAATTTTTGTCTATCCAAAAATTATTCTACATTTCTTTCATCTTTGTTCACTGTGAGAGATGGTGTACTGGATTATTGAGTGTTGTATAAGTGAGAGTTTTGATAATTTTTGTCCGTCTAAAAATTATCTTACATTTCTTTAATTTTTATTCACTGTGAGAAAGTGTGTATTGAGTTATTGGACATTGTGTGAAAGAAGATTTACAACATTTTTATTATTTTTGTTATGGGTTATTTATTAATTTCTACTTCCGCTATGCGTGTGAAATATCTCATAAAATTTTTCAACATTATCCCCATTGTCAATCTAAAATAATTAATTTTATTCATAAAAAAAAATGCATACCTAAATATCCAATTATCTTCATAATTTTCACTTTAAAACTTTTTAATAAGTTTGTTTTGATAATGTTTTGTTTATTTTAAATAGGATAAAGGTAGTTACTACATATAATTTAATTATTCTTAATTGCCATATGAATTTTCTATATGAATTTTTCCATATACAAATTTATATATTTCAATTTCATATCCTATATTATTTTTAATATGAATCTCTAATTCTCTATTAAATAATGATGAAGCCATAAGTTTTTTTAAAGGGAGTTAAATTTTTTATACCATAATTTCCATCAAGGTAATAAATATAATTAAGCTAATTTCTATACATTTAAAGAAAACTTTCACAAAAAATAAGAGCGTCCAAATATAATATATAATTAAATTTTAATAATTTAACACTAAAAAAAAATTGCATTTTAAAAATTAGGAGAGGCCAGCTCCTCTTGGTCCCCACTCCCTTCGCCAGTGCTATTAAATCCAATGACATTGTAATTAATTTTCACGTTAATTCTCTATTAAATTAAATCAATGAAACTCGAAATCATTCTTTTCTATTGAGAAAATCAGGTAATTAAACTCATGGTTTTATCATTTGATTCTGAAAAAAAAAAAAAAGGGTAAAACATATTGCTATGCCATGTAATTTTTTTTTTTTAATATTTTCGGGAAAATACATGTAATCTTGATTGATTCACATTTAGGTTAATAATTCTTCATTCATTTGAAATTTTTATTTATCCAAATAGATACTTTATTATTTAACATATTTCAAATTTTTTTATAATTTTAAAAATTTAATCTTCTAAAACATGCAAGCATATTTGTCTTTCATCATTTTTTCACGAGCAAAAGATTTTCTATCACATAACAACAATTTATTTATATATAAATTATAACTTTTTCGTCATTATTTAATAATATAACTAACAATTTAGAGACTAACATATTCACATTCACATTTGACGATGATTAATATATATATATATATATATATATATATATATATATTGCTTGTAAAATTTAAACCTTCAAAATCAAAATCTTTTCTTGTCATTTGCTGTTATGCTCCTCATAGTTGGGATTAATTTGTTATATGAACATTTAAATTTCTTGCAATCAAATTTACTTTGTGGGGTTACCATCTCTTAATTGATGATGAAATTTTTTAAGTTGAAATTGATATATCATCAGGTATTTATAATATATAAGGCAATAAAAATTGAGTTATAATTTGATATGGTCAGTGGATATATATTTATATGACTCATATATATTATGAATCATCACTTTTCCAACAAGTGTTTAGTGTCAGTTTATTTCGTGAATTATAAAATTTTCTCTCTCTCTCTCTCTCTTTTTTTTTTTTTTTTTTTTTTTTTTTAATTTTAAATTTTAATTTTTTTTATTGATTATTAGTTATTTGGCAGCCTAATATTTTATCAAACGAGTAAACTTTTAACTAAAGTTACTTCTATTTTATTTTATTTTATAAATGAGAAGTGTTAAGAATATAATATGGAAAAAAGTTTCTTATTCATTAAATACAAGCATATTAAGTGATTAATATAGAAATAAACTCTCAAACCTTAACAACTATCTTTTAAGATTGATTCTTCCAAATTTATATTAAAAACATGACATGATATCAAAGTTTAATTGATCTTTGCACCACCTCATGTTCTATTTTTAGGTTTATTTCATTTGTATCAATTCAGTTCATATCATAAATTTGTAAGTGTTAATTGGACTTAATAAAAAATTATCTTTACCTAATTGCCACATTAATATAAAAATAGACTTACTAATTTTAAGAGCTAACTTTTAAGATTAATTCTCAAAAATTTATATTAAAAACTTAACAAGAAGTTTTTATTTTCATTTTAAAAAAAATTGGAGAAAATTTAATTTGCTTTATAAATAGGATAGAAACAAGATGTCGTGTGTATTTATTTTTAAAGTAATCGAATACAATTTAATAACATGATATAGAAGTTTTATTAATTTAATATAGTAACCTCAAGATTAATCCAATTAACAAGTTGATTTCTTCTACATCTTGTTTACCCTTCCTTGACTATCTATTAGGAGTGTGTAATCGATCGATTCGGTTAATAATTTTCATTAATTGGATAAATTGAAATTAAATATTAATCAAATCGACCATATATTTCATATTTCATTATTATTATTACTTTTAATGCACTAGTATATATTTCATTATTATTATTACTTTTAATGTGGTACTAGTGACTAATAAATTTAATTTTTTTTTTTATATTTAAGGCATACCATAGATTGACAAATATATATATATATATATATATATTAGTAAATTTTAAAATAAATTCTCTTACTAATTGAACTAAATTTAATATACAAAAAATTATATATTTTTACCTTTTATTTGCAATTTCTTAATACATAAACCTTATTGTGAAATCATGAATTCCTACAATATATACATAACTTAAAATAATTTTTTAGAATTTTCAAAAATTGTTAATTATATTAATTACTAAATAGATCTCTAAAAATTAGAGTCTTTCTAAATATAAGGCCTTAGGCGATTGCGTAGTTTACCTAGTGCTAAAACCAGCATTGCAAGTTAAATATAAAAAATATGCTTTTAAACTCATAAAAGAAAAAATCTTAATGGATGTGTAACTTGATTCGAGAATGTGTTTTGATTGTTTGAATAATAAAAATAATAATTTAATAAGTAGTGGTGCAAAGACTTTGGTCCACCATGATATTGCTGCTTTTCCAAAATAAAAATTAAGTAGTATGGAAAGGAAAATTAATTAACCAGCTACAATCCAAAAGAAATGAACTTAATAAATCTAATTTAATTAATAACTGAGCTTTTTAGCAAATACCAGTTCACGTTATTAAAAAGATGAAGAAGAAGAAGAAGTATTTATAAGTTATAAACTGTCACCTTTGGTTGCTCAATGAAGTCACTTTCCAAGTTGGCTCTTCCATAACCCCATAAGCTTTCGAATAATCGTTTAATTTTTATGTGGCTTAGCTGTGCTCAAGTACGGTCACCATTTTCATGGCTAAAATTTGACTCTAAATCACCAAAATTGGAAAGAGGAATATTTCTTTTTTTTATCCTTTTTTATTTTTTTTTCTCTGTCTTCCTTGACCTCCATGTTCTTTCTTTGAGATTTAAACACTAATTCAAAGACATAAATTTGGTGGTTGGTTGATTCTTTACTTTTGTTTGTGTTTAATTATATAATAATATATATTTATAACATAATTAATTTACTTTAAGATTTTTAATTAGTCTTTAAGACAACCTTTTTAGCCTTTTAATTAAATTAAATTAGTATATTAATTAATTAAGTTCGAATCATGTGATTGGCCTTTGTACTTAGTTTATTAATTATGTCAAGATCACAAAATATATTTATTGCTAATCACTAACTTTTGTCCTTTACACATAGGATATAGGTTGCTTTTGAAAGAGCATTATGTGTAAATGGCAATTAAGTTTGCTAGTTTAGCAAAAATGGTACTCTACAAATGATGCCAATAAATGGTCAAGTCTAAGTGCATTTTCCCTCTTTTCTTTTCAAAAAAGATTATAAGCAAATAATGGGTTTATAGAGATCACTAATTAATAAAACAAAAGGTTTCCCAACTCTATTTTTCTTTTCATTGGTTCTCTTAACTTCAATTATGTGAGTTATGGAAAAAGCACAATGATGTATAGTCATGCCTATGTCTCCTTTTCCCCACACCAACATCTGATTATGTTAAGTTCAATTAGGCACTTCTCCACCTTAATAATTGGATATATATGTCTTTCACTCAGACAATTAATGTTCTATTAATCTGTTAACTATAAATTAACTTATGTAACATATATAGCACCACCAGCCAATTAATAATGTTAGATTCAATCAAATGCATATCCAACATATACATATAATATTCTATCGATGAAATTAGTAATACAATAATTGAATGCTTATCTTATAAATAAGAAGTGTAAAAAAAAAATAATATAAAAATATGTTTAACATCATTCAAAATGATAGATTTCACCATTTTCAGATAATTCATTAGGTATAATAGATTCATGAAATTAGGCGTACATTTTTAATAATAGCTTATATTAGCTAAAGAGAAATTATTACAAGATTATGATGATAAAACAGATGAAAGAGCAAATGATCTTTTAGGGTATGTTTTTTAAGTAATAGAGATTTTATATTAGAGTAATTAATTTTAATTTTCAATTTTTTTTCGTAATTACATATATATATTTTTTTGAATGTAATTACATTATTAAACATACATTGTATCAAGACCTTTCCTATGCCTGACATGTATCTATCAGTCTCTCACTCAATAACGTACAAAATCAAATTGTTTAACCTTCATTTCCAAAGCAATTAAGATGGGCAAATTGCTTGTTTCCTTTCTTATTAGCAATTAAAATTGTTAACTTTTGGTTTAATTAACAAAGGCAAAAGACCAAATGGGTTTATTTTGGGAATGCAAGCGTGATGTATGCACCCAATAGTGTCCATGGGCTTATATATATATATATATATATATATATATATATGTAATTTACTGTACGGAAGATACCAAATTGAGCCAACCAAAGTTTCAGCATATGCAATTAGCATTTGTGAAGCAACTTGTTTAAGTAAAATTTATAGTAAAAGGTTAAAAAAAATAATACTATATTTTTATCTTTTCTTTAATAAAAGGGTCCTAATAAAAAACTAGTTAGTTTAGCTAGTTTTAAATTTTGATACATACAGTTTATTGGCTTTGCTTGCACTCCTTTGAGAAAAATTTTTAATGTAAACATTAATTTATATTATCACTTATATTATATGTAATATATATATAATTAATAATTAAACTCATCAAATGCAATGAGTGAACTCATTACTTGTGTGTCTTTTGGTTTAATTACAGTTTTTGGAATTTTCTATTTGGATAATGTTTGTTTCTCTTCTTTCAAGTCTCTCATAAGTCATAAATACTTTCATAATTTTATTAATTAATTTACATATATATGTGTTTGTGTTGATCACATGGCTAGCTAGTTTCCCCCCTTGAATATATTTCTTCTTTATTCTATATTAATTATATATCTTTCTAAAATTTAAAGTTGGAGTGCTAAAATTTCTTCTTAAGATAAAATAAAAAATAAAAAAAATTCTCCTCAATTTAGATGTATGCAACATCATTGTGATACATGTATGCATATTTTTAAATAATGGCAGATACGATACATATCGGTCATTTTGTATTAATTTTTTATGAGTTCATTATGTTTCATTGACATTACATATGAATCAGTGGAAATTAATCGTGAATTGAAACAGAATCACTCGAGACACATCGATACGACCGATATAAAATGTATGATTTTATATTTTTAAAGTTTTTTATTTTATTAATGTAAATTATAGATATACTGTCCAAAAAGACTATTATTTTATATTTTTTAATATTTTTTTATTTTATTAATGTAAATTATGGATATATTGGTTTTTACATTATTTATGTAATACTTTTTTTTTCTTTTTTGTTTTCAATGTATTTAGAACATTATTGATAGTTTTTAGATAACTCATGTATTTGTAGAATTTTTTTGTCTGTAAACGTAAATTATTGACTGAATTTTACATTATGATTTTATTCATTTTAAATAATATGATTTTCCCCCTCATGAATTAATAAAATAAGATTGATTTATTAAAAAAAAAAATTTTTTAAGTCAAGACAGTATTCTATTAGAAATTTATTTAATTTAATTATTGTTCTCATATATTTTTTATAAATATGTTATATAATTTGAGTTTTTCTAATTTAAACTATGTTTATTTAAGTGTTTGTTAACTTAATGCATTACATTTCCGACATTATAATTTATTTCTTGTTGATTTGAATTAGTTTGCTAATATTTTTAAAAATTTACAATAACAACATCTAATTTAATTCAATATCATTATATCGATTATGATACTAATATAATTCATGTTATCATTATTTAAAATCCAGTATGTATGTATAGTTGTTTCTTTAATAAAAAAAAAAAATGTTGTATTCGTAGCGTACCATGAATCTTAAATAGAGGGGACCAGCCTATTCTCCAATGTCTTGCCACTAATTACATATATTGTTGAGAATATAATATTCATATTGATTAAATACAAATATATTAAGTGATTAATATAGAAATAGACTCTTTAACTTTAATAAGCTAGTTTTTAAGGTTGATTCTCTCAAATTTATATTAAAAACTTAATATGATATCAGAGTCTAATCGATTCTTGCACCTCCTCCTGTTATATCATAATTTGAACTGAGATTTCAATTTCTTTTTCAATTTTCGATATATTTCGAATTTAGTTTGATTTCAATTATTGTCCTATGGTGGATTTCTTTCAATTATCTTTGTCTGGTGATGGGCTTTCAAATTTATTTTTTCGCCCCGTGGTGAGTTTCTTTCAATTGTCTTTCGCCCGGATTCTTGCCCCATGGTGGATTTCGCCCGTGTTGAGTCTTCAATTGTATCAAGTCAGTCCATATCATAAATTTGCAAGTGTCAACTGAGCTTAATAAAAAATTATCTGAGCTTAATCAAAACTTGAGAGAAACTGTTAAAAATATAATATGGAAAAATATCACATATTGATTAAATACAAATATATTAAGCGATTAATATAAAAATGGACTCTCCAATCTTAACAAGCTAACTTTTAAAATTGGTTCTCTCAAATCTATATTAAAAACTTAACATATATTTTGATAATATATATATATATAATATATAATAGGGTTAGCTATAGGGTTAATTATAATTCTTGTCCTCCATAAGCCTGTGATTAGTGGGTTATCACTTTTAGGTTTAGTTTACAAAAAGAAATGATTTTAATTCTTAGGACTTTAGGCAATATAGCGTATAAACACATAAGTGATGTTACCTACCTAATTATATTATTATTATTATTATTAAGAAATATATAAATAGGAGTTTTGCTTTTGTCAAACCAAAGGGCTGCCTTCAAGTCTCACAGCAACACCTGTCATTGTCAATATTTGGGTAGCAAGAACCGTTACTTATGAGGGCTACTGCCAGCTCACTAAACCTTCTATTCATTTACAATTATTATCTTTTCTTTTGTCTAATTTATTCCTTCCAATAATAATCACTATCAAAGTTACACTACACATTGGTGAAAAAAAATATGATAAAACACTAATATGAAACTTTGCGTATAGTTACTTACTTAAAATAATAAATATGTTGCTTGAAATTCTTATAATGTGTTGAGAGTTAAGAATTTAAATGTTATATTTTGTTGTTTTTTATTCTTTTTTAAATGTAGCACGAAAATTGTCTATAAGAAATATTATGAAATTATAATTTATGATTAATCTTTTCAAATAATTTTAGAGTAAATTACAAGGAAAAAAACTCTACGTGTTATTTTCAATAATATAGTAATTTATTTTAAGATTGATAGATTAATGTTTGGGGACTATAAATCGGATTAAGCAATAATTCTATGCATTGTTTTAAAAATTAAATTGGACTGATTGATCGGATAAGTTAAATCAAGAACTAGCTATTGGTTCGGTCCGATTGTTAAAAAATCAGAATCTATCAAAACGACGTCGTTTTGACATAAAAAAAAATTAAAAATAAAAAAATAAAAAGAGTTAATCGAACTGATAAATCGAACCAATCAAACTATAAATTAATGATCTGATTGATTTAACCACTGGTCTAATTTTTAAAACACTAATTCTATGGACAATAAAGGGTAATGATGATGGCTTGGCTAGGCTTTGGGCAAAAGCAATGGTAGCAAGCATGTCTGCCTAACAAAGACTTAGTAAATTCGAGGATTTCTCAATAGTAATATTCCACTTATGAATCGTAAAAGATTCAATGGAGTGAAAAAGAAATCTTCAATAAATAAAAGATTTTACCTGATCTAAGGATCATAAATTTTAAATTTATACTCCAATTTCTGAAAACACCCTTATATATAAATTTTAAATTTTATAAAATTTAAAACAAATTTTATTACCTATGTTAAAAATTTTATGGGTTATCAAAATTTGAAACGGTGATTTTTTCACTTTCTATTAGTTACAAAATTTTTGTGGGCAATATTGTATTGTTGGAGGGCAAATTTATAGTTTATTGAAAATACTTATTAAAAGTTTAATTTCAATGGATTATTCAATTTTATTCATTTTCGGTATCGGTTATTTTTTATTTTGTAATTAATATCATTAATTAGATTTAATTTTATGTTGAAAATATTAAAATTATTTTGTCTATTAATAACGTTTATAAAAAGCATGGCATTAACAATTCATGTTTTAGCATTTTCAATAATAATTTTAACTTAGTTTCAAAAAAATAATAATAATAATTTTAACTTGCAATCAAATTTTCATATCAAAATTCTTTAATAATAGGTGATTTAAGTTACAAATTTTGTTAAATAATAATAATTATTATAATGAAAAATTAGAATTTTAATTTATTTAAGTTACAAAGCATAATTGTATTAGAAATATAATTTGTTATCATAATGATTATGGAAGCTTTTTTTATGGTTTAAGTTACAAATTGTTTTAATAAATTGTGAAGATTGCAGCTCCTTCTCGGTGGTCTTGCCCGTCATTTCCTCTAATCAAGTGTAAATGTTGATGCTTCTGTATCTGTGCAAGATGGGTTGACGGGTATTGATGTGGTTATTCGCAATCATATAGGGGAGTTCCTTCATGGTTATATTAAGAGGTATGCAGGTGCTTTTCATCCTAAAGAAGCTGAAGCTTTGGGACTCTTGGAGGCAGTAAGGCTATTGATTTTGCTTAGGTCTTGACAATGTTGTTATCAAATTGGATGTGAAAGGGGTTGTTGATTGTCTTCACTCTTCTCAGTTGGATGATTCTGCTCGAGTTTGGTTCTATTGATTCTGCTCGAGTTTGGTTCTATTATTCAGTCTTATAGATCATTGTTAAACAGTTTATATAATGTATTTGTTAGTTTTGTACGGAAACAAACGAATGTAGTCACCCATGAATTTACTCAAGCGGCCGGTTCTTATACTATTGGCAAGAGGCTCCCCCATTTATTAGAGCTCTCTTGTCATTGGATATTCAATTTGATTAATAAAGATTATCTTTGCATTAAAAAAAAAAAAAAAAAAAAACAAACAAACACCAAATTACAATATTTTTATATTTTTATTTTTAATATTTTAATACATTAATTTATTTTAAAATAATTATCATGTAATATATGTATATGTACACACATATAATCATGTGAAAGATACATGATATATTCATTAATATATATATATATATATATATATATATATTATGCCAAATCTTTTTATACAAATTATTTAACTTTAAATTGATATGTGTTAATAATAATTGAAAATAATATAATAAATTATATTTATTAGGATAATAATTATCATTTTTTATGTTATAATTACTCATTATATAACCAAATGTCCATATATAATCATTTGCCATTAAAATAAAAAAAAATAAAACAATAATATATAATTCACTAAAATGAATGGAAGCTTTCTAATATCTCTTTATATAGATACAAAATAAATTGTATTAATTGAATTTGAATTTATGTTACATTTATGTTGATTGTTATTTCAATTATAACTTACAAATTTGAAATTAATGTGTAATTGATTTAAAAAATTATATTAATATGTAATTTATATTCATTTGAATAGCATCTATATATTATTAATATGTAATTAATATTATTTATAGTATTAATGGTCTAAATAAGAAAAATAACCGTTTAAAGAAATAAGAAGAGGAAGTTTGAATTAATTAATAAAAAAGTCAACAAAATGTAATGGAAATAATATATGCTCGCCACACAAATATATATATATAAAATAGGATATTATAATGCTATTTTTAATTTAAATTTTGCCATTCATGATTTTTTTAATACTTTGAAAGAAAATTATTTGTATATGATTATTATTAAATTTAAATAATAAATTATATGATTATCAAGCCTAATAAATTATTTGAATACATATATGATTATTATTAAAAATATCTTTATTTTCTATTATTGGTTGATATCATTTGCAAAACTTTTTAAATATTTATACTCATTGCTAAAAATATTTTTTTTATCTTATCTTATTTCTCTCCAAAGTTAATATATATTAACTAAAATTTTAAAGAATATATTTTTTTTTGAAATTATTTTAAAGAATAATTTGAACATATGCTTTTAATTATTAAGAAAAATATAATCATATGATTGTTTTTATGGATGCCGCACAGTTTTAGGGTTTTGTTTTTACAATTTTTTGAGTTAATTTTATATAACTGATATTTGATTAATCACCTAACAATTAAAATATAAATATGATTATTATTTAATCTGAATAATTGATTATTTGTATATTAAAATAAGTTGAATTTTATATTAAAATTTTTACTTTTGAAAAAGGTGGTCTATTTTTGTTAATTATATTGTAGTGTTATAATTTTTTGCAATAGATTTTTATTGTAATGTTAAAAAATTTATTATATAAGAGTAATATTTTTAGAAAAATGAAAAGAGATTGAAAAAATTAATAAAAAATAGAGAATTTAAATAAAAAATGATAAATAAAATATGTGGCAAAATCTCAATAAGATGCCAAATATTCATTTGCAACTAAAAAATTAATGCCAAGTGGATTATTGAATCTATGTGACGAGAAAATCAATTAGTGGATTATTGAATCTATGTGACAAAAGAAAATCAATTAAAGAGCTGCCACATAGCTAGCTCGTGTACTTTTGCATGTTATATATATATATATTATAGATGTTATTTAAAAGAATCATTAAGTGTTCTTCAACTAAACATTGTGGATTATGGTTTTATATTTCAGATAAAGGAGGTATTACGATTGGATTGAGTTCTCAAGTTATAGCAACAAAGCATGTTGAACAATGAATTCGTTGCAGGTATGAATATGCTCATGCCAAAATTAAGATCTGAAACTTCCATCAATTAAAAAAGGGCAAAGAGATCATCAGATTTAACACTCATCCAACACCATGATAATTATCCAGGACTAGAAAATAATCAGTAAGATTAATCCTGTCAACTCAGGATGCATGAGCTTCCATTACTGCACATCTCAATACAAAAAGATTAAAATGCTTCACTAAATTTTCCGCCATTGAAAAACTTTGCTAGTCTTTTATGCATGAGAAAAATAAACAATTTATATATGTGCAGAACATTTGATGCACATCAAATAACTGGGGTAAGATAAAAATTTACTGTGCACAGGAATACATTCACCTATTCAACCTGTAATCTTTTACAATAACCAAACTACTCTGCTACTGGCCTAATTTGTTCCATCAATTTGCAAGTTTCCTTGTAGCCCAGAGGATTTAAATTGCTCTTTACTGTCTTCTACATAAATATTTAGATTTCAAGAGAATACTGCTGAACGAACAAAATCTTGCAAGTTAGAAACCTGTATTTGTGCATGCATATGTTGAAAATTTTGAAAGTTCCTCATTCAACTTTTGCCACTCCTCCAGCAGGAATGTTGCTTTCTGCAACAGTCTCCATTACAAACCTGGAAGAATCACAAAACAAAAATATTAGGACAAGAACACAAGGAAGACAAGAAAGAATCAAGCCTAAAAAGGGCCTATAAGACCTTCAAAATAGCATGATTAAAAACATATACCTTGCTAATTTCTCTCTTGATGACTGCAAGATGTAGATTGAGAGAATAAAAGATAGCATCAACCCTGTTTTCATGCACAAACACATTTAAGTACAGATCATGTAAATAGCACTCCACTGTTGTCACAGAACATTTACCTATGCAAGCAGTAGGAAAATAACACTAGTACAGCAGACCTACTGCCTTCGATTTGAGCATAAGTAGTTACCTGACCCAAACAAGACATAGAATCCTGAACTCACATCAATCTCTGATTGTTCCTCCCTGTCATGTCAGAACAAAGACAACCAAAGTTAATTTTAATTTTGATCAGCCTATAGTTTTCCTAGAAAAGGTGCACTAGTAAGGCATCACATGCATGTCAAATAGTTGGAATAAAGCACGAACAAGCTGCTCCCTCATCTAGACCTTTAGGAAACAGGAGTACTAAAAAGTGCAACTATAAGAGTGGAATCTTTTTGCTGGTAATTTGGGAAACGGGACACAAAGATTAGATATTTAAGATAACATTTCATTGTACAAACAAAGCATTAGAACAAAGATAAATGCAATCAAGTATTGATTAAACTTTCCACGCCACCTATCGGCAAGAAGACACAACTGGGGAAGTGCTCAGATAGGCTGTGCAGCGAATGGCTAGTTGATGACTTGCGTCTTTCACAGATTTCAATATAGGTCTGCCACACTTCAAACCCAATATGTGAAAAAACTAAACCAAACCCTCAGCTTAAACCTGGGAAGTAAGCCCAGGTAAATAATTATAATTTTGATGTAGTCAAAATAATAAAAAATGATATACAACTGTTGTAACAAAATTGCCTCCAGAAGAGAGCTTCAAATAACAACATAAAGTTTTGGCCATTTCATAACATTGCCTCCAGAACAGGGTTTTAAATAAAATTGCCTAGAAACAGTGGATGAAACATGAAAACGGCCATTTCTCTTGTGTCATCCAATCACTAACTTAACATCTTGCATATTTTTGAACTCGTATTTTGTAAAATTCTTGTTTGTTATTGACTAAGTGATTTTGCAAATGGCTTTAAAAATTCACCGCAGTGGTGCTCAATTCTGAATGATTCAGTCCAATTCAGACTGGATACGTGACACTGTTTCTATTTTCATTACTGTTTCTGATTCCATTATTTAAAACCCTGCTCCAGAAAGAAAAACTTTTAAGGGCTCAATAATCCATGTTATTCATATGGATATTCTGTTTAGTGGTACTAATCTGTAAGCATATTTTACTTGTCAAACCTCAAATGATACATTTAAAACACCCACATGAAATTTACTCTAAAAATGGGGAGAATTGGTAAAAACATAAACAGTTCTTTTGCTTCAGGCCATACATGCAAACTTGTAAAAGCAGCACCAATTCAATAATGATAAAAAAATAAGGATCAAACTGAAAGCATGGCCATCAAACCAATTATGATAATGGTTAGAGAAGTTCACTCCCAATGCAATCATACTAACCACGTGTATCTTACAAGAACATGCTTAGGCCAATGTTGAGGATCCCAGAATTGTTTGCGAATATTTGGATGGATTTCAACATCTGTTCAAGCCAAGGAAAATCAAACTATCAGAATACAACAGAATGTGCTTTTACGACTAAATAAAAACACATTATAAGGTACTATCTAATTAAGATTCAATAATAACGACAATCCACACAAGAATGCATTTCAAGTCATTTAGAGCCCGTTCGGTATCATTTTCTGTTTTTTGTTACAAAAACAAGATTTTGAAAATCAGAATTTTTTATTTTTTATTTTCTGTTTTTTTATTTTCAAAATGTTTCTGGATAAATATGAAAGAAATAAAAAAATAATAATTTTTTTAAAAATATTTTTTAATACATATTTTTTTTAAAATTTGAAAAAAAAAAAAAAAAAAACAGAAAACAACAGTGATACCAAACACCTCCTTAGGGGTGGCGTTTTCTCCCCACTTTTCCGAAGCTAACCTAAACCAACATTCATATAATCCATAGAGCACATTTAATTGTACATCCCGGCTTTGAGAAATTTAGATTTTAGGAGATTTCAACAAGGATTTCATGTAAGCACAACTAAAAAAGAGTAACGAATATGTAAGACTACACTAATAATAGTAAACAATATGTCTACGAGAATTGCATGAGTAATTGCAATAACTGTCTAGAAATAGAGTTAAAATGTAGTATGCGTATATTTACAATGCATGCCAAGGTTTTAAATTTCTGACAGCAAAGCTCTGCCAGGCCAAAACTCCTGGCACAAAATGTTTGAATAGCTACAGGCTAGAGCTTATACAGTTCAATAAGCTTTATAGAGAAACAAATATGGCAGTATGAAACGTAAACTTGGGTGGGTGGGGGGCAAAAAAATGTCCAACAGACTGCCAGTAGAATATAATGTAAATGTACAAGAGACTCAAACTGATTGCAACTGTAAATAAAGTAATATCACATACAGTGGTGAGGCATATCTACAACTTTGGCGGTAACACCATGCAGATCACTCCCTGAGTACCTCTGCATCACGTAAAAGCCAACAACTTATCACTAGTCACATCATAATATACAACATTCAAAAAATAGGGAAAACAATTGCACTTCAATGAAGCATGTCGCTCTATGCAGTTGCAATAATCTGCAATGTGACCCAAGAAAAATCAAGCAATTAGGATACAACAAAAACAACAATTGCATCAAGAAAATGTAATCCTTACCAAATGCACATCAATCATCGGAACCTCAGAACTTTTTCGATTTATCAGAAACAGCCAAGGAACCAGAAACTTTTCTCTTCCAACTTGAAATGATCTGCAAATGATATCAATTTTCAGTGACATTATAGAACCAGTTTCACTGGCATCAAAAGGATCATTGCTCACAAAAATTGATAATGTGAAAGAATTACAAAGTCAAAACTTGTAAAGAATAACATAAATTGCATATATTTCATACATTTTGTATGGATCAGCGCCTGTATAACCCGTAGGTTTTGGTATAGGAATCAACACCTAAATATCATACACCCAAAAAAAGGAAACAGTTGAGAACTAAAGCCAGAAAAGAGAGATGGAAACCTAATTGAAAATAAAGGTACCTCACGATTAACGGCAAATATTGGGCAATGTTTACCGATCATGTCTTGCCACAGAGTTCGCGACTGAAATCACAAATCAAATAGATCCTTAGCCATAACTATAACCCTAATTGTAAAAGCGTGAATATAAGATATGAATAATTGGCGAACAGACCGAGTGGTATTGGCCCATTTTGCTCATGGGAACGATGTCTCCAGGTCTGTACGCAAGTGAGATCCATGGAACTGACAGTGACAACAAGAAAAACAGTAATACTGAAGCTACTCTTCTTCTACTTCCATTCGTAGCCATCTTCAACCTCGATTTTCGCTTGTCCCTCTGATTCTCGTCTCCTAGCTAAGAAGAAGAGAACTCCAAATCGTTTCTGTAGAATTGGGCCAAGTAGTTTTGTCGATTGGATGCTTGGTGTTTGGTAATGGTGGTTTAGCCCTAAAATTGTGAGCCTGTAATAAGTTGACCCCTTGCACGATGTTACGAAGAAGGCCCATAGTCCATGATGTTGTGAAGACCTATAAATAAATTTTGATATTTTAAATTATTTATGAAATTTATTTAAACATATAATTTTACTAACTTGTACTTTAATAATTTGTATACCTTTCTAGAGTTTATAATTCATTTATAAATTTTATTAATTTTAATTGGATTTGGTTTAAATATAACTAATTATATAAAATTGAAAATATTAAATATTAAATGAATTTTTATTTATACTAAATATAAAAATGTGAATTCCTAAATGAATTGTATAAAATAAATTTATACAAAATAAGCTTTTATAGATTATTTTCCCTAAACAAAATTATATTGTTTTAAATAAATTTCTTTTAACTTCAATAATTAAATTTATTAGCAAATCGGTTCACTTCTCATTTGTGAATTGTGATGCCTGCCTTCTTAAACTTGTTTTTTTAAAAATATATATATATAATTTTTTTTGAATATTCAAATTTTGTAATTGAATTGTATTTTATCAATTTTTATGTTTAGAAATGTATAATTACTAGGATTTTATTATTTTGATTTAAAAGGAAATGTATCATTTTGAAAGAAATTAAACCATACAAAAATAGAAGAATTTTATAAGAATTAAATCTATTTAATTATTTCAAACAATATAATTAAATACATTAATATTTATTATAAACAAATAAATTTTATCATTAATTGAATTTAATAAAATTAAATTAAATTTTTATACATGATTTATTCCAAATAATGTGATAAACATTAAATTTTTTCACATTTTTAAAGTTGATGATGAGAATTATCCTTTTTAAGTTTCCTATTAAGCTATTAAACTTCTCATTTATATGATAATTTTTGTTTTAAATATAATATATAATTTAAAAACGCAAATTTTTTTTAAAGGAAATTTAGGGCATAAACAATTACTTTGCAGTTGCACGGCTTAAAATAAGCGTCCACTTGACTACGAGGCGGAGAGAGAGGCATATACTCGCAGTACACTGTTGAAAGTTAAAAAGAAAACATAAAAGAGGAAAAAGAAAATAAATAATAATAATAATTAAGAACAGGCAAATTAGCTTATTTTTTGCCAAAAGTTTTTGCTGCAAAAAAAAAAAAAAAAAAAAAAAAAACAAACCTGAAAATCGACGACAATCGACAATCCACTGAATTGATACCATTTGGGATCCTTCCTTCAAAGCCACCTGTTCTTGAAAAACCTCCCCAATTTTTACTTTTTGAAAAATTTTCTCTGTGGTTTTTCCTGTCGTTTGCTTCCATTATACCTGTCGTTTGTTTTTGCAATTTTATTTTATTTTTCATTTTCACACTCACCAAACCAAACCCTGATAGATCAAATTTCATTCCAATAGGAAAAATCTTGATTTCAATTTCAGGTTTCGATTCGCAAAATTACCTAAACTAAGTGATGTTCATTTCGTCTAATTTTGTTGGAGCCGATGAGAAAACCGTTTTCGGTTTGTGATAGATTTTGATTTTTGTATATTTTGTTACTTAAATGGGAGACCTAAGAGATTGGTCACCTGAACCAAACGGTGTGGTATTAGAGGAAAGGCCGTTGTCGTCATCGTCTTCGTCGTCAACGCTGGGTCTTGGAAACCAAAACCAAACAGCTATTAGCCCCGGGTACTGGCAAAGAGCAGAGGCCTTGACTCAGGGTATCATAGCCCAGGTTCAGCCCACCCTTGTTTCTGAGGAAAGGAGGAAAGCGGTTATTGATTATGTGCATAGGCTAATTAGAAGTTCTGTTGGCTGTGAGGTAATAAAAACATTTGTATTTTGCATTTTGCATCTGCTTGAGTTTAGTATATATTTATATGTTATAGAGAGCTTATTAGATATGAGAACTGAATTTAAAATGTTTCAGTTTTGGAGGGTAAATGAGTTTGCTATTGATTCAAGTTGTTAACAGAATGGGGATAGTATTCTTATGCAAATTGTTTTTAATGCTATTGCTGCCCATGTAATTGATACTAGCAGTAAATTTTCTTTATAAGATATATAAAGCTTATTGACTTTTATCCTCTAATCAGTATTTTGATCACAAAATCATTTGAAAAATCATTCATGATAGTGGTAGCCGTTTCAGTCTAATATGGTCTAAATCAATCTGATTTTATTACATGGTTTCCGATTCTGTTATTCAAAATCATGACGTGTACACAAACATATAGAATGATATGAATTTTAGATGTTTAGATATGAAGATTTGTGCTTTTAAGAGATTTTTGCTAGAAAGTGAGTGTTACTTGCTGTTTGTGTGAATTTAGGATAAATGAGTTGGCCATGCATTGGAGTTTGACGATTTCTAGATATGTTACTTTAATTAAGCATTTAGACTGATATCGTGCTAGAAATTATTTTCTTCTCCATGTACAATGTTTTATATGTTGGTCCCACCTATTTAATCAGACTTCTTAGTAAATTTGTCTATTAAGATCTATAGAACCTATTGATTATAATCATTGTTGTTCTGTATTAGGAGTTTTCTGAGAGAGCAATATGCTAGTTGATCTTATCAACTATTCTGTTATTGTTACAGTTTTCATTTTAATTTATTACAATTCTCTGCTGAGGCTTTTTTTGGAGTATATGGTGGAAAACTAGATTGATGAGAAGTACTTTTTTGTTGATTTCATTTCATGCTATGGTCACACTCCTTCCCAAGGGCTGATGATTGTCACCTGATCAATGACTGTGAATGTCAGTTGTGGATGTGGATTTGACCATAAACAGCTTGATCACATATGTGGTTGAGTTATTGAGAGCTACATTTTTAGTCTACTGGTTTACCTTGTACTTGGGGGCTCATCAAGACCAGCTAAGTTGGCTGGTGGATTTGAAAGTCAAGACCCTGAGCTTGATGGCATATCCACTGGAGCTTATCAAAGATATAACCTTGTGATGAAATCATGCTAAAAACGTTATATTCACAGGTCCTCAAGTGAATTATTTAGTTTGTGAAAAGGATATATTGTTCTCTCATAATCATATTATTTTACCTTTAATATTTTTTTATGTGTTTTACCTCTAATTATGTGTGTATTTGAAGTCAAACATAGTTTGAGACAATGGAATCTTGATTCTCAATTGCATATGTTTTTTATCACTAAAATTGTAAACTGTCTCTCTTCATGATGGACATTGCATTTTTTCATATAATTTTTTGTTGTTTTAGGTTATTCTTACACATTAAATGTGCACTTTCTGTATTTTCCCACATTGTTTACCTTGTCTATTGAAATGTTATTGGATCAAAATTGAATGCTATAATTTATGATTTGAATCTTCATTTGAGTTAAAACTAGAATAGCTTCTAAGTCATGTTCATTACAGGTCTTCCCATTTGGGTCGGTTCCACTGAAAACCTATCTTCCTGACGGAGATATTGATTTGACAGCATTTGGTGGTATGAATGTTGAGGAGGCACTGGCCAATGATGTGTGTTCTGTTCTTGAAACGGAAGATCATAACAGGACTGCTGAGTTTGTAGTGAAGGATGTCCAATTAATCAGGGCAGAGGTTTTTATCTTGACCATGTTTATTGATGATCCTTGCTTGGGTCAAACTAAGAATATATGTGCACAAACATTTGTATATACTCACACACACATACACATATGGAGATAGATATAATTGTAACATGTAAATGCAGAAACCATAAGGACATCATTTGAACTTGCTTGATTAGTTTTTGATGATAGACATAAGGTGGTATCATCTTTAAGGCTGTGGATTGAGTCAAATAAAAAGGAAAATAGCATTCAGTTTGAAAGGAGCAGGCAGGGGGGGTGGGGGTGTTGAAAAAAAACCTAGAAAGATGGTTTGGCTTTAAAATTAGATCCATATCTGTTAACTGAAATGCTTTTATATGGAATAAGTATCCCTTTGCTACTGGCCTTGATTTTGTTGAGCACCATACGAGGTTCAAATATATAGCCTATTTCTTAAGATAATATTTATTCTTAGTCAGTTTTTAAAGCCAATCACTTACTGTTTTCATCCTCCAAGGGTGAATTTCAATTAACTGTGTCATGAACATACTACCTGTCAATGACCTGGGCTTTATTCCCCTTCCTTTCTCCTTTCACTAGGTCAGAAAAGTCTCAGATGTATTTTATTTTCAGGCTTTACTACAACTTTATCAAGGGACTTCATTTTACCTTCTTCCATGTTGCCTTTTTTGGAATTTCTTGAGGCTCCCGACTTTTCTGTGGAATTCAACAGTCCCTTTATTCCTTCTCACAGTCTGTGGCATATCTGATGACCTCTCATTTTGTGACAAGTAGAACTAGCACTGGGTAGCTTTTTATCTAAGTACTATTCTTGGATAGATATCCTTGTCATAACCAGTGGATATACAAATTTGTATGCTGTTTATGGATGCACTTTTTTTTTTTTCTTGTTCTTCACAAGCTCATTGACATTATCTTTGTAAGACAACTGCATCACGCATTTATTTCTGAAGACGGCGTGTTAAATTTAAGCAACTGATTTTATCTCAAGTCTCTTTGCTAAATCAAAAGAACTTACAACTGGATCCAGCTCTATCTTTCAAGACCTAATGGTTAACTTGTTTAAATGAGTGAGGTTGTATAGACTTTTTATTCAAGAAAAGCATGATATCTGGTTTGCTCCTCTTTTTGGACTTATAGTTGCTTTCAATGTTGGATTTTTAAGATAAACTTGGAATTTCTTTTATCATTTTTGGCCCAGTTAATTTTTTTTAAAAAATGCCCTTCATTTGTCTCTATCCTTTGACATTAAACATTGGGTCTTCTTGATGCAGGTTAAGCTTGTAAAATGTCTCGTACAGAACATTGTAGTAGATATCTCCTTCAATCAGTTAGGAGGACTTTGTACTTTATGCTTTCTTGAGAAGGTAGCTTTCATTGTAAAAGTCAATATTTAAATGATGCCAGTTATAAAATAGTTACCGCAATGATTCACACAACTTTTAATGGATAGATCTGTTTTAACAAGTTGTATGCTCCTCTCTTTTTGAATCCCTTTTTTTTTTATTACTTTTGAACCAAAGTAAATTATTAGCTCTTTTATGCTTTGATGTGAGTTTCAAACTTGTGAGATATTTATTACCTATATATATTCTGATAATTTCAACATCCAAGTAAGAAAAGTTGTAGTATGACTAGTATAATACACAATTTTTAGCTCCATCTGGTTCACATTCTACCTATCCAAAGGCCGTACTGTTTATTTTTGTTTTTTTCACTAATGGAAACAAATTTAAGTTCTTGCACATTTTTTCTGGTAGATAAGCTTTATATTTTCTCATTCTTATTCTAATGTTTTGGGAGCACATGTCATAGGAAGTTTTTAATGCTGAAATTATCTTCCTCTTCCCATATACTCTCTCTGTCTGTCTGTCTCTCTCACACACACGCACACAGACATGCAAGTTTGTGCACAAACAGCATGCACTCACACACCAATTCTTTTGTTTGGATATGTTTTAGTAGATTATGCAGATTCATTTGTGTAGAATGGACTACATCTTCTATATTATTCTTCTACTAATGTTGATGTTACTTGTGCTGATTATTTATAGGTTGATCGCCGGATTGGAAAAGATCATCTTTTCAAACGCAGTATTATACTGATTAAGGCTTGGTGCTACTATGAGAGTCGTATACTTGGTGCTCATCATGGCTTGATATCTACCTACGCTTTGGAGACTTTGGTTCTTTATATCTTCCATCTTTTCCATTCATCATTAAATGGTCCTTTGGCTGTGAGTACTGTAATGATTTCTTTTAGTTTGTGTTGCTATTATCTGGGATGAATTTCATTATCTTGTAATGCTTTTATAGGTTCTCTATAAATTTTTGGACTACTTTAGCAAATTTGACTGGGACAGCTACTGCATTAGTTTGAATGGTCCAGTTCGAATATCCTCACTGCCAGAAGTTGTGGGTGAGCAAATGTCATTCCACATTTGATATTGGTGTTCATCTTCCTTGATTGAGATTCTTTATCTTCTTTGTCCCTTTTGCAGTTGAGACACCTGAAAATGGTGGATGTGATCTATTGCTTAGTAATGATTTTCTCAAGGAATGTGTAGAAATGTTCTCAGTTCCTACAAGAGGATATGAGACAAACTCACGAACATTTCCCCCCAAGCATCTTAACATAGTTGATCCATTGAAAGAAAATAACAATCTTGGACGGAGTGTAAGCAAAGGTATAACCACTTCCCTCTACTCAGGTGGAGGCCTTTCTAACCACTTCCCTTCCTCAGGTGGTGGCCTCCTTTTCTTTCCCGTTCCTATTATCAAAGAAATATTAAGAGATTTGTTTAGTGTTGAGCTATTTAGTGGGCTCCTTCAAAATCTTGATCTATCGTGTTGAAACATTTGAGCTGTCAAAAAATTTTCATACAATCTTAAATGCATTGATTTGAGTTCTTACCATTATATGAGAACTCAATTGACACCCATCAATTTTACTCATTGTCTGCCACATGTACAAAGGACTCATCTAGTTCAAGAGTGCCCCCCATTTCACGTTCTTGTAGTACTTGAAACTGATGGGGATGTTGATCTTCTAATGTTATTCAAATTCAAAATTATTGTATTTTCCTTGGCAATGACTTAGTTTTCCTTTGAACAGGAAATCATTTTTTGTTGAAAAATTTTCCCCCGTTCCCAAACAGCAGAAAATGTTTTTCAGGAAAATATTTTCTGTGAAGCAAACTGAGCCATATTTTATTTTCTATGCCTTGTTTTTCATGCCTTATAAGGTGTAAATTCGGGTTTTGATCCCCACCTCATGCTTGACCTGTTGAACTGAAGACCAGGGAGAAAATTGGATGACCTAATCTTGTGATGAATAATATCAGACATTGTTGTTCGAACTTCCAAATTTTTCTGGAACAGCTGGCATGTCAAGACTCTAAGTGTTATATAAATGAAGAGCATGTATCCAACACTTGAAATTTTTTATAAGCTGAAATTACTAAAGAGGGAAGAAAAGGAATAAAACCATAACCTTCCCTCTCCTATGCAGGAAACTTTTACCGAATAAGGAGTGCTTTCACTTATGGAGCTCGAAAGCTTGGGCGCATACTTTCTCAGCCAGAAGAAATCATAGCTGATGAACTCTCTAAATTTTTTTCGAACACTTTAGATAGGCATGGAAGTGGACAGAGGCCTGACGTTCAAGATCCTGCACTTTCGGATGGACAGCATGGGTTTGCTGCTACATTGTCATTTTCTGGTGCAGAGTCATATCAAGAAGATCAGACAATTTGTGAATCAGAATCTTCTGATTCAGGTGGCATAGCTGGAGAATGTAGATTGGATCATGACCAACCTTTGCATGGAGGCAATGTTAAGTTATCAGGAAGGAAAATGAGTTTTAAGAGAACTGTTAACGAACTACAAAATTGTGCAAATGGGCTTGCTGTCTCAGAAAATCGTCTTTCTGGGGATGCAACAGACCTAGCAACTTCTAGAATGCAAGGTCTTTTAATTGCAAATGATAAATCTTCTGCTCCAAGTGTTGAAGAGAGTGTATCGCCTATGGGTAAAGCACATCATGCACCTCATCTCTATTTTGCTTCCTCGGTCATGGGAAATGGGGAAATGAGAAATGAAAGTACAGCATGGAAACATCAAGAAAGTTCTAGTTTTTCAGAGAAGGAAGTGTCATCTGGGATTCTATCAGCAACTGCCAAGGATACAGTCCGTGCCATCTGTAATGACCTGGATGACAAGCAGTTGGTCGCTAACCATGAGGCTGTATCCCCTGTTGGATCAATGAATCATCCATTACACTTCAGTTCAGTGGCTTGGTCCTCTGAAGATCTTTATCCTGGCCATTCCAGCAATCAAGCCTGTGCTAATACTGCTGGAAGCCCTGAAGCCATAAATTCCTTATCTGATCTCAGTGGGGATTATGAGAGTCATCTAAATAGTTTGCAACATGGTCGGTTGTGGTATGAGTATGCATTTAGTGCATCTGTTCCTTCCATACCACCACAGCTGCTTACTCAGTTCCAGAGCAAGAATTCATGGGATGTAATAAGACAATCATTGCCGTTTAGGCAGATCGTAATTCCCCAGATTAATGTCAATGGTGTTGTCCCAAGACCAGTTTTCTACCCCATGAACCCACCCTTGATGGGTGCAGCCTTTGGTGTGGAAGAAATGCCAAAGCCACGAGGAACAGGGACATACTTTCCCAACACGGTATACTCATTCTTAGCCTTTGGATGTTTGGGCATTTGAATTTTATGTTGAAAACTTGATGCTAGGTGGAGCCAATTTGATTGATCTTGGTATTATTTGGCAAATTATGTTGTTTTATGAAAATTTTCAGGTGGTAGGCCTTATCTTCTCAAAGTGGTTTTATGCTTAAATTTTTGCAGAACCATTACAAGGATAGGACCATGACAGCTAGGGGAAGGAATCATGCACCAATGAGGTCTCCTCGTTCCAATGGTCGCATTGTGGCTCCGCAGGAGAAACATTTTCCAGACAGAAATGGCCGGGACCATGAGCTGTCACAAGCACAATTTCACATTCACCAAGGTGGTGGAAAGTTTGGCTCTTCAGATCTTCGCCACACTGGATCTCCTGAAACCAAACATTGTTCTAATGTTAATGGTTCAATACATCTGTCAGAGAGGACTGTAGAATTTGGTTCAATTGGGCATCTACCACTAGGGTCCTCCTCAACAGAAGGTGGTAGACAGCCAAACCCAGATTCTGCACCAGCTCACAACTCTAGTGTAAGCCAAGCAACACCAGGAATGCAAGGGCCAAAACCTGTTTCGGCCATTGACCAGGATAGGTAAATAAATCTTATAATTATTTTAGTGGTAATGGACTTGATGGAGTTCTGGCTAAAGCCATCTCTTTGTTTTTGGACATGTAGGATTGCCATGCAATCATACCATTTGAAAGACGAAGATGATTTTCCCCCTCTATCTGACTCCAGTGGGAAGGGATTGTCTGTCTGTACGGTAAAGAAGCTTGAAAAATCAGAACAGTAAACTCTAACAAACCTCCCTTTGCCAGGTTTTTTCTGCCTATATGGCTCGTTGACAACTGCTTGGATGCTCTGTGTATGGAGTTCCTTGTTTTGTGTTTGATTTGAGTTCCTTTTGTACATTCCACTAATGATTCCTTAGCTGTCTTTTTTTTTTTATGTATAGGATGGTCGAGTTGTGATTTTAGCTCAGGTTTTATCGTCAGTGTCATCCCTTGTAGGTAAAAGGTATAGATATAAACAGTGTTGTTGCTCATCTCTGATGTAACTTAAATTGGAAAAATAATGTTAATTTGCAGCTGTAATGAGAGAACCATTGCTTTTTGGGATTTTTTTGGGGGGCATATCTTGAAATTTGATGCCCAAAAATCTCTGATGCTCTTTCAAAAGCGGTTTAGTGTTCCACTGCAGTGCAATAATGATATTGGTGATACCAGCTGTGGATTCTTTTATTATTATTGTGCAATAGCTGCTGGAATTTGCATGCTATGGAGGAACAGAGATGGGTTGCTTGGTCAGTAGGATAATCATGGCATTACCTATCAGTAATGGAGGTAACTGTATGGGAAACATGAAGGATGATTTTATTTACACCCTGGAAATTGCATGGTGGGACACTTATTTTTTCTTAACCAGATGTTTCTTTGATGGCAATTTGCATCCACAAGTGGTTAACCTCGTGAAGGTCACCAAAATAAAAAAAAAACAATTATTATTCATTTATTTATTTAAATTGAAGAGTTGAGATGGTGTGGCATCATTCTAAAATTTTAATCTTCAATTTACATGCTATTAAATTACGGTCATGATAGTAATTTCACGCAATCAAGTAGTAGTTGGCAATTGAAGTGTATATGGTTAAAAAAAAAAAAAAAAAGTGACAATTGATGCATTTTAGTTTGGTGAATGTGCAAACTTTGTTTGTAATGGTGAGGTGAACTCAGGTGCATAAAAGAGTCGCAAACTTAATTGACTCAAATTTGAGTATTTAATTTTTTTTTATATAATTATTTCATATATTATTTAAATAGAGTGATCAAATATACTTCATTCCAAATTTTCACTTAATAAAATTATAATTTTATGTATACATTACTTTTTAAAATATTTCATCTCATTTTACAATTTTTTTATTATTTATTATTCCTTAAATTTATAATAAATATTTAGTAAATAACTTATATTCACACCAAAAAAAAAAAAAACTTATAAATTTTTTATTGCATTTTAATAGTTTATAATTTTAAATATCTACTATAAAAATCAAAATTACATTTGTCTAGCATATACAATATTTTGTTCTAAAAAAAATTCATAATTAAGAACAATAATTTTGTAACTTGCAAATATATAGATAATATAGTCATCTATCAATTAAAAAAATAAATTAATAAATATTTACAATTTTGAGAGTATATTTATCCCTCCTCTATTAGAAATCATTTACCAACATTGATGTGTTTCTATGAACAAACTCTGCAAGGAAAATTGAGAGGAGAGCAACTTCTCCGCATTAAATCCTTACACCAAACGGGCTATTAGGCTTATAAGCCTCAAATTTATCTTCTGCAATTCCTATTTCTTTTTTTTTTTTTGGGATTCAAATTCACAGTCGGAATAGCTTTGAATTAGTAATTTAGTACCAGTAAAATAAAATTTATTGTTCCATTTTTTTTATTTCATTCTTTGATTATGTTGTCATGTGCTTATCTTGGACCTCTAATTCACTTTATGTAGCTTATTAATTGACTTGGCATTTTCGAATAAATTTTTTTGAAATGCTATTACATACGGAATTACTATTACTAGAAAGAATGCATTAAATTTGGAAATTAAGAATCCAGGCACTAACTATTATGCTAACGTATCAAGTTTCAATTATTGCTCACTGGTCAACTGAAAATAATTATTAATTTATTTGCAAGTCGCTGAGATTAACCACAAATTTCTATGATTAATTATGCTTATGCATTCTAATTAAAAGGAAAAAAAATATACTAATAAACAAAAAATTTGGGGAAAAGATTATAATTGAAGAGCTCTATGACCTCATGTTGATGTACACGTGAAGAATTAAAAATCAGCATGGCAATTGCTATGTAGCCACGTATATTAAAAACCTTTATTTGATTAATTCAGTATTAATAACAGCCAAATGCTCAGTAATTATTTTTAATTAAATGGATATTCAAATGAAGTTTGAAGGTGAACAAGCCAATATTAATTAATGCGTCTCTTGAAATTGTCCAGAAGCTATTGCAATTTACAACATATTCCCTCTGTTTCACAATAACTGTCGTTTTAGAAGGATGCACACATATTAAGAAAAAACCTTTAATTTTAATTAATATGACAAATATACCCTTATTTTCTTTCACTAAATAAGAAAAAAATATGAAATATTGGAATTGGAATGAGAGTAAAGTTGAAAAAAAACTAATAAATACTGCATTGAATTTCTAAAACGACAATTATATTGAAACAAAATCACTTTTCTAAAAAAACAGTTATTAAGAGCCGGAGGGAGTATCAATTATAAGTTTGTGTCTGAAACTAAATATAATAATAATTATTTTTTTTGAGGAAAAAATATAATTAATTATTATATCCATTCATTTAAACCCACGTAAATGATAAGGAAAGTGACAGCAATTTAAAATATTAGTAAATATATTGATACGGTTCTTGGATTTTTTGGTAGAACTTAATCTTTTAATATCTGCAAAATGAGAAAAAAAAAAGTACTATCATAAGGGTTCTGGTGAGGACACTTCGATAATTAAGTCAGATCCCTATTTTAACTAAGTAATAGTTTCAAATAGTGTTATTAGAATATGTACATTTTTTGACCTTTTGATATTTATAGAGAGATTTACTTATTCTCTAAGTTTATGTGTAATATTAGCATTTATATGAATTAGGATAAGGTGATACGTGTTTCATGAAATCTTTTGTTGACTAGACTTTGGACATTACAATATGATCACTAACGACCCAATCTCTTAGTTCTGAGCAACTTGGTTTAAGTATTTTCAGACTCTAGTGTAATGTTGATTAAGGTATAATGAAACCCAAATATAGAATATGAGGTATGTTAAGATTTGATCCTTTTGAAACCCTAGTCTTACCACATGATACGAGATGTTTTGACCTTAATCATAATGGAGCATGTAGACTTAGTCATATCAATTGTCCTCATTTAAAATTTTTGTCGGTAAAATTATCAATAAATTTACCGACAAAAATTTTAGTCAGTAAATTATTACCAAAATATTATGAAATTTTATTTTTTTAATAATTACCAACTGAATATTCATTCCGTAATTATTAAAAAATAAAATCTAGTCAAAATAAAATTTTGACAAAATGTCTAGTATATATATATAAAAGCATACATTGAAAAAGTGAATGGTTATTTAGAAAGTGAATCACTTGAAATTAATTCAACTTTCCTCTGTTCAAGTCGGAGCCATTGTACAGAGAGGAAAGTTGAATTAATTTCAAGTCATTCACTTTCTAAATAACCATTCACTTTTCCAATGTATGCTTTTATATATATATATATATATATATATATATATATATTCCCTAATTTTATTAGAAAGCATGCTTCAGTTTACTCGAGGCATGAGTCTTCAATACTCATGCTTTCACTTATTTATTTTTACTTCTTGGTTCGTATCCCACAATCTATATAGTTGTTCTTGGTAAAAAAAAACTATATGGTTGTTTTGTAAAGTGAACTGACTATCAAACTCTTTCTATATACCTTGACTTGGTATATTATTGAGGCTGTGGCATGGCACGGTCAACCCGAAGCATGAGTCTTCAATACTCATGCCTTCACCATATATACCTATATATATATATATATATATATAAAAGCAATTGGCCCTCACTACTCAACATCCTATAGTCATCTAGAAAAATTAAATTGATTCTTTTTCTTAGTATAGTATTATTAGAGACTATAGCATGTCTTCGGTAGACCGAGGTATGAGCCTTCAACACTAATTTTTTTTTTTTTTTTTTTTTTTTTTTTTTTTTTAACATAGAGATCATAGCATGCCTTGGGTAGACTGAGGCATAAGCTTTCAACACTGATCTACTTTTTATTTAAAATCAATTTATTTTAACTTAGACTATAAACGTGGTATTCATTTGTCCTCGAGTGCGGTATTCGCTTGGTCTTATTTTGACTTAGTCCATGAATGTGGTATTCGTTCATCCCCAAGTGTGGTATTCACTCCGTCTTATTTTAGCTTAAGCTACAAACGTGGTAGTTGTTCGTCCCCGAGTATAGTATTCACTCGGTCTTATTTTAACTTAGGCTATAAACGTGATATTCGTTCGGCCCCTCGAGTATGGTTTTCACTCGGTATGACTTAGGTGCGGACATGGTATTCGTTCGGCCCCGAGTGTGGTATTCAATTGGTCTTACTTAGTCACGAACGTGGTATTCGTTCGGCTCCTCAAGTGTGGTAGTCATTCGGTCTGCTTGGTGTTGCTATGTAGAAAGGATGAGGTGACATGATGATTGAACATATTTTCCATTAATTTTATCTTTGTAAAGATTTACATTAAGTTGTACTGATGGACAGTTAATTTTCAACAATGATCTTCAGTTGTCTTGAGGGCATGCCTTGTTTATAAGATGAGATTCACAAGATCTTCCACTAGCTTGGTACCATGTTACTTGTTCTCATCATTCGAGCTTTGAGTCCTAGTTTTGATTTGGTGTCAATCATTTTGAGTGCATTAACATAGCACTCCTTAGCAACCTGTTGGTTCCCTCGAACTATAGCATCTCCCTTAGGTGTAGGTATCTTCATGACAAGGTCTTCCAATGATTACATTATAAGCTAAGGGAATGTCAACTACTATGAACAATGCCTTGCATTCGACTTGATGCTCCTCATCGCCTAATAATATCATAATCTTAATAGACCCATCTACCCTAATGAGTTTTCCTCCCAAGCCAACCAAAGGTGTAGCCACTGGCTTCATATCATCAAGTGAAAACTTCAGGGCTTTAAAAGTCATCATGGTTATCAAGTTGACTGAGCTTCCTTCATCCACAAAAACCCTCTTAACCATGAAGGTTTCCATGATAGCTTGCACTATAAAAGCATCTTCATGTGGCATGTGTATATCCCTTGCATCACTTGGTGAGAAAGTTACTAAAGGAAAAAGTGATATTGGTTCGCTTTTACTCACAACATAGATAGGCTTAGTCATTAGTTTCATTTTGTAAGCCTTACGCTTATTGTTATTATCTCCACAAGTTGTTCCTCTCATAATTATATTAACTATCCACGTAGGTTTCTTCTTTTTCCCTACATCTTCCCCTATGTTCTTTGAGTTTTCATCCCTAGTTTGAGTTTTACCCTTAGTCTTATCATTCGTCTAAACAAATCGTTTCAATGCTCCCTTGTGAATGAGTTTTTCAATCTCATTTTTCAATTGTAAACATTCATTTGTGTCATGTCCATAATTGTCATGAAACATACAAAATCAAGACTTATCTCTTTGATCACCATAGGTATAAGGTTGAGTCGTTTGGGATATACAATAGAGTTATTCTCGGGACAACCTTTAATCAACATTAGGTTATTAGAGCATGATGCATTTAGTGAGGTGTAATATGAGTGTGAGCTATATGGTTCGATCCTCCGCTTCTGAAACCAACTATGCTTGGCTCGTCCTTTCTCACCCCAACCATCATGATCCCTCTTCCTCTTTTTGTCGCTAGGGTCATCCCTCATCTCTTGCTTAGCTTGATGAGCATCATCTAATCTAATAAACTTTTATGTTTTCTTAATCAAGTCATTGAATGTGGCTAGAGGGTTCTTTGCCAAAGAATCAGACAAGGCACAAAAAGTTGTTCCATTAGTCATTGTATTAATAGCCATCTCATGATTCAAGTTTTTAACTTTTATGACTTCCTTAGTGAATCGGTCAACATATGACCTTAACGACTCAAATTCCTTTTGCTTAATCTTTTGCAAGTCCAATGAAATTTTCTATACTGGGATACTGGTGGCAAAGTGATTCTTAAAGGCTAGGGCTAATTGAGCAAGGGTAGAGATGGAGTCTGAGGGCAAAGATTCATATCGTTCTTGTGCAACATCATACAATGTATTAAGGAAGACTCAACACAACATGGCATCAAATACTGGTTGCAATAACATTAAGGTTTGGAACTTAGAGATGTGTTTGGTAAGGCCTGTTGTGCCATCATAACTAGGTAAGTGAGGGAGCTTGAACTTCTCTGGATATGGGACAATGGGAATCATTTTGGTTAGGGGACATGAGTCGATTAGGGATAACTTTGTAGGTAGGATGACTACATCTTGTGTGTTTTGGGGGAAAGTGGTTTTGTTTTGGTCTTTACGAGGGTGAGTATGATCTATGGTTGCTTGAGTGGAGTCTCTTTGAGTACAATCTCTTTGTGATTGTTGCTAAGAGGCATGTGTTTGGCGGTCATTTGGGTTGGGTGGTGGTGGAGGCAAATCAAGTTGTATTCTCCGTTTTATGCTTTGAATGGACTGGTTAAGTTGCATAAGTGTTTAAGCAATGTTGTATGGGTGGAAAGTGAAACTAGGGTCAGAGACTAATGGTGCAGTTGGAAATGGTGGTGTACTTGTGGACTGAGTAAATGGTATGGTAGTTGGAGGTATTGTGCTAAATGTAAATGGTGATAAACCCAGAAAAAATATGGTGGATAATAGGGTAGAAATATGAGAAATTGTGGTATTTGTGGATGGTGGAGGTGTCAAATATTCAAGTGTTGTCATTTTTTTATGATAAATATAGTAAAATTTATGACAAAAGAGAGTGTTGTGTCAGAGAAAGTTTGCAAATGTAACAAAGAGAAATCAAATCAATGAATGATAAAAGGAGAGAGAATGTGCTAGATCTAAAAAAATTGGGATTTCCATATCTAAAAAAGGACAAAGAGAATTTCATATTTGAAAAGCGCAAAAAATTTAAGATTTGGAAAAAAAAAATTTCCACAGACGGCGCCAATTAATGAGGTTTTTGGATTTTTCGGTAGAGCTTAGACTTACAATATCTGCAAAATAAGGAAAATAAGTGGCACTGGAAAGGCTCTAGTGAGGATACTCCGATAATTAAGTCAGATTTTTATTTTAGCAGAATAACAGTACATAAAATGTTATTAGAATATGTATCTTTTCTAATCTTTATTTTATATATATAATGTCAATTATCAACATATTCATAGTTAAATATTGAATTTTTTTTATTAACTTGTTATTAAATTTTAATTTAATACAATTTTTTTTTTTAAATATTTATGTTCGAGTTCAATATATATTTTTGTGTGAATTAAAGTAATATATGTTAAAGAATGAGTCTTATAAACTAGGCACTGTGGCCCCTTTTAAAAAATGTATAATAATGATTTGTCAACACATTATTAGTGGCATTTATAGTGTGACTATTTGTCCAATTGCATTTCCTCATATATATATTGCATAAACTTCTTCTTTTTTTTTTTTTTTTTTTTTTTTTTTTCCAGTTAAAAGAAGGGGAAAAACAAAAGAGATTTTTTTTTTTTAATATTAAGAGGGGAATTTGTCATCTGCATATTTTTAAGTTTAGGGCCTATTTTTACACAATATCACATTTATTTTTAAAGTACCAATTGATTTTTTAAAATAAATTAAAGGAAATAATGTTTTTTTTTTTTTTTTGCACATAAGGAAATAATGTATTTACAACGGAATAAATCTCTAATATATAAATTTAAAAAGTTAACATGAATTTGAGATTTAATATCAAAATTATGTCCTACTAATCCATTGGATATTTTGACATTATGTTATAGAAAAAAGAAATGATATATATATATATATATATATATATATATATATATATATATATATATATATATATATATATATATATATTAGCA
>CATKHJ010256955.1:0-11998 GCA_949750685.1 Vernicia montana
CCAATGAGATAAAGAACAGTCCAATGGGTAAAAATAGCTGTTGACAGAAAAATAATCAATGTTAGGTGTACAAATGTCAAAAAGAAAACATGGAAAAAGCTGCCGAAAGTAGAAAAATCTAAAAAAAAAAAAATCAAAAGTTAGAGATTCGTGCAAAAAAATTCAAAAAGTAACTATGGAATGCGGAAAAATAATACAACGAAAAGTCAAAAATTGATTACTATGTGCAAAAAATTCAAAAAGTAATTGTGGGATGTGGAAAAATAATACAAAGAAAAGTCAAAAGTTAATCACTATGTAGAGAATGAGATCACGCAGAAAATTCAAAAAGTAACTTTGGAATACGAGAGAAAAAAAAATAAAGCAAAAAGTCAAAAAGTTAGTGATACACTTGATTGTAAACAGTAGTTGTGATTGTGGCTCACATCTTCCTCTGGTTTTACGTCCAGTAACGGCTTGAATGCTTTCTATGAGTCGAGGATAGGCTTCCCATCCAGTTTTCTTATTAACTGGCAAACATGGTCTTTTAACGTCAGATCCCCTAGACTGTAATGCTATTGCTCTTCTTTGAATAAGTTTCATAAATCTAAAAGAACACGTTGAACTTGTCTACAAAGATGCGTCTCAAGAGTCTGTAAGATATTATCCAGAGACTCCTTACTCAGTCCATCCTTTATGAATTTAATTTTGTCTTCTAGATTTATGGACACATATCCAATGCTTCTACAATGTGTGTTACAATTCCATCTTGCGCATTTGTAGCAGACGCCCAATCTCCTAGCTCTCCTCTTCTTCGAGCAAGAACTTCTTCCCATTCCTGGTAAATGTTTAATAAAAGAGTCATCAAACTCTCTTGCTAGTCGTACTTTGGCTTCAATAATCCACCGGATATGCTCGGGAAGACCCACACACCTAAATGTTTTCATCCTTTCCAATCTGCATATATAGATTTTCCTGAGTACATCTTGGGGAAGAGTTGGAAACCTGTTTTTGAGTGTTGCAAGAGTGGCTTCCATATCTTAATTGATTAGTTAAGAAAATGAAAAAGAAATTTAACAGACAAATAAACAACAAACAAAAGAAAATCAAATAAAAAAGTAAGAAAGTTTGAGTTGGCTCCCATGAAGTGCTTGGTTTATAGTCACCAGCCTGACTTATTCAATTGTCTCACTGGGATGCTTGAGAAGTACTCTCCTTTACCTCCCCAATTTTTCTACAAAACTCACAAACACTAAAATAAAAGGAAACAAGCAATTAAAAAAAAAAAAGAAAAGAACATAAAAATTAAAAGAAATAAAGAAGTTTGAAATTTGGGTTGCCTCCCAAAAGCACTTAATTTATAGTCTTTAGCTTGACTATAGCTAGGTCTTCATCAAGGAGGATAATACACAAAGTATAACATCCCTATAGTTGCACAAGGGTGGAATTTCGCCAGCTTGGATGACCATCTTGATTTGAGCCTACATAGAAAAAATTTCAGACGAGAATTATTCAATAAAGTACATAAAGGCTCATAAATTCCAAAAGCTTTCCAACGAGCTCTTTTTCTTGCTCTAAATTTTCTTAAGAAATTGAGATAGGACAGTAATGGTGTTGACTCAAGAGTTGGTGAATGCACAATTGATGATGGTGGATGTGACTTCTTTTTCTCCACTTCCTCAAAGTGATACTCATTTTGGTATGGTACATATGGTGTAGAATTAAGGACAAAACTTTTATTATCATCTTCAATTGCCATGTGTACCAAACAAACCGGAATGATTTCTTTTTGATGTTCTTTTTCAATTACTTCTTCAACTGTCTCATCAATTGCAACTACTCCACAGATACTATCCATGAGAGAAGGATATTTGAAAGTCTAGGACAAATTGAGCTCAACTTTTCCCTTTATATCTTGCTTACTTGAAGTATCTGCTTGATCAACCACATCTTGCACATCATTATTCAAAGAAATCACCAAGCATTGCTCTTTAGGATGCATTTCAATTTGGCTCGGCAAGTTACCATAGTATTGAGTATTTAATGAACTAGCCAATTGTTCCATTTGTACATCAAAATTTGCATTGTAGCTGGCCATTTGATCTGACCTATCTTCCAATTGTTCAAACCGTTCATAAGTAGCATTTATAAATTTTTCCAATGCTTCTTCATAAGATAGTTTGTGATCTTTGGGTGGTGCATGGTCTTGACAATCATGTTGATAAGAATGCCATGAATTATTGCTTTGACTACATTGGTTCTTCCATGACAAGTTTGAATGTTCACTCCACCTTGAGTTGTATGTATTGGAATATGGATAATTTTCATTCCTATTATAATTTGAAAAAATTTGCATATCCTCTACATATTGACACTCAGAATTCAAATGATTACCTCCACACAAATCACAACTCAAAGATGAATTAAATAAAATATTAGCATTAACTTGATCAAATAAGTTAACCAAGGCATCAATTTTAGCATATAACTTGCTAAAACCATCATCATCATACATGCTTGTTGCTTTATTTGGCATCACTCCTCCATTGTACCATTGGTAGTTGTGGAAAACCATCTCTCAAAACTTTACATCTACGCTCGATTTCAGAATTTAACTCCTCTAATTTTGCGTTGGGATCGCTTCTCATAAACACCTATGGAATGTGTAAAATAATAATAATAACAACAACAACAACAACAACAACAACAACAACAATAATAATAATAACAATAATAAGATTAGTAATAATAACAATAACAATAACAATTACAATAATAACAATAATAATAAAAATTACAATGATAATAATAACAATAACAATAACAATAATAATAATAATAATAATAATAATAATAATAATAATGATGATGATGATGATGATGATGATGATAAAGAACAATAATAATAATAATAATAACAACAATAATAACAATAACAATAACAATAACAATAACAATAACAATAATAACAATAATAATAATAATAATAATAACAATTACAACAACAACAACAACAACAACAATAATAATACAAAATCTAAAGTAATAAAGTATATAAATTTTATTGATATTGACAATGTCGCATTCCCCGGCAACGGCTCCAAAAACTTGTTGTGCTAAAAATCTGCAGGTGTACAGATCGTGGGAAAGTAATAGTGTGTGAATAGAGTGTCGATCCCAATTGAAAGGTGTTGACAATTACCAAAAAGTATGATTACTCTATTATTTAGAAAATCAATTTAGTTGTAAAGAAAATTAAAACATATGTAATAAAATTTAAAAGATAAATTTAATAAATGATAGAGATTTAGGATTTATATTTCATCAATTGATTACCTATGATTTTTCTATGTTCTCTAGATTGGTTTAATTTTATTGGAATTAATAATTAGATTTTCCTAATTATATGATGTTCTCTCTCAAGAAACAACACAAGTATTAATATTAACCTTATGTCTATTCTTGTGATCACAAGCAATTAACACAAACCCATTAAGTTTTATGGAAATTCTTTAATTAATCACTAAGGAGTGTTCTTATCTCTAAGCAACACATTCCCTATGTCTAATATCTTAATGAACTAATATTATGCTTCCACTCTCGCTACTTCACATAATATATTTAAATATGTAAATAGTGATCAATTATTCACAAGCATTAAGTTCTAAGATAAAATATTAATTCCAATAATTAAAATCAAATCAATTAAACAAAAATAATCATAGGCAAATTAAAAGATTACATCTAAATCCTAAAGAAGAAATTTAGCTATTCATAATTAAGAAGAAAGAAATAATTAAATTAATAATTAATCTAATAGAAAATATAATAACGACTTATTATTGAATTGAAGAATAAAAATTTAGAAAGAACTCTTTTAGGGATACAATCTTTGGTGTATATGAGTTTCAAAACTTCTTTTCTTGATCAAAAATGAAAATAAAAGAAATGAAACTAAGAAAATATAAATTTCTATATCTATTTGTTTCTTTGATTAAATGATGAATGATTCAATGATTCCTTGAATGAGGGGTGGTAATGCTTATTTATAGGCAATTTTCATCTTTTTTTTTCACCATCTTGTATTATTGCTTGCATCATTATCATCTTTATTGTCAACAAAATTGGCTTGATTAATCAATAAAATTGACTTGGATTAGTCAACAAAATTTAAGCACCCACATTTGACAATTTGTCTAAATTAGGTAACTTAATTTAGGCACCCACATTTGACAATTTGTCTAAATTATGCAACCTAATTTAGGCACCTACATTTGTTGACAATCTCCACCTCCTTTGTATAACATCTCGAAATTCTCTTTATTCTGCAAAATAAAATAAAATACTAAAAATATGTTATAATTTATTTATAAATTGTTATAATTATTTATTTCTCAAAATAAATAATAGTATTATTAAATTATCAAGAACGGAACCAAAATTTGAGTTTAAATAGGTAAAATAATTTTAAGAAACTAGAGTTATCAACTTTGTCCTCTTGTTTCTCTCGGCGGTGATGCCGTTTCTTTTTACGGCCAGGTCCGGCTCTCCTTCACGTTCTCTTTATTTTGGTGTTTGTGGAAGGAAGAGAACATGGGGGAGAGGGAAGAGTTAGATGGCGAAATAGTCGTTGCTCAGGGTTGTGGATCGGAGATTGTATTGATGGGAGCGACTGTTTTCGTCTCTAGAGCTTTCTTTTTCCGTCCATGGAAGCGTCGGTTGAAGATCGGTTGGCTCAGTGTGTTTGATCTGCCCCCTTAGTGGTGGATAAACTGGAAAATCATAGAGTATATGCATGGTCTGAGAGATCCTGCTTCTTTTCTCCGATCTCCAGGAGTCGTCTTATGTCCACCATGGCTAACGGCGGTTTGCTCATCCAAGCAAGCGGCGACAGAGAGGCTTGTTGGGGTATAAGGTTCCGGTAGGAGGAAGAAGTTCAAGGGCATTATTGTCTTTTCCTTAGCCTTTGGGCCATTAATTTATGAGGCTCTAAGCCCATGTCTTACAAAACCCTTTCATAGGTATGTTTCATTAGACCTGTTGTCCAATAGTAATGTCTTTATTTGGATTTCTCCATGTAATATGTTTAATGTACTTTTTGGGTTTCAAGCCCATTAATATTATCATCCAACTTCTTTTTCGGGCAAAACAAAAAAAAAAAAAAGGTCTGAATGTACATAGTGAACTTATTCGGAGTGTAAATCTCCTCGTAACATTATGATTTTTTTTTGTATCTACTTTGTAATTACCAAAATACCCCTTATATAGCTTCTATAAATAAATATATAATATTCTATAAAGCTCTTTATCACTCAATTCAATACAATACTAAATTTTCTCAAAAAAAATTTATCACTAAATTCAATACAATACTAAATTTTCTGAAAATTACTTTGTGTTTTTGTGTGGTCATTATCTCGAATTGATGGCTACTGCCTACATATTCAATCTTGAATCTTGATTGACGGTTTCATACATATATCAGATTCATGATGTGACGATTGACGGTACCAGACTCCTATATACAGTGATTTATGTTACTTTTACTTTGCACAAATCTCTAGATTGATTTTTACTATTTTGACACTCATATTCTATAAATCTAAGTTACTTTTTACTATTTTATTAATAAAAATATAAAAAAATATAACTAAATGGACTGACAATACTGTAATAGAAATCTAATTAAAATAATATAAAGATATTAGACTTGGAATCTTTTTAGGGTTAACACGTTATTTTTTAACTTTTAATAATTTATAAATCTTTATTATTAAAGATTTTTAACTTTATTAATACTATATATATATATATATATATATATATATATATATATATATATATATATATATATGAGTAATAATCTTTGGAAACTTTGAAATTTGAGAGTGATTAAAGATATGTTTAAATGCATTAATTTGGATTTCAAATTTCATATTTTAAATTTATGATTTGAAATTTATAAATTTGTAAATCATTTATTTGGAGAGTATAAGAAATTTTAAATTTTAAATTAAAAAAAAGGAAGATTTTAAGTTAAAAATAAAGATAATAAATTTAAAATAATTAGATAAAAAAATATTGAAAATATTAAAATTTTGAACTGTCATCCAATCGGACCATAAGGTTAGTTTCAATAATTAATCTTAGCAATAGTATTTTTGATATTTCCTTTTCTTAACCTTTTTTTTTATTATTTTTTATTATTTTAAGTTTTCTCATGCATGGTTGGAAGGCTCCGAAGTGATCGAGTTTCTTAATTAGTTAACAACTTAACATGAATTAAATGAAATTCATTCACAAAAGAAAAGAAAACTTAGACAAGGACTTTTAAAAATCAGTAAGCCATAAATTTTAATTTGTAACTAATGGGATATCCCTAAAAATATCATAGGGAATAAATTATTATCTAGATATTTTCAAGAAATTGTATTGATCAACAAAAAACAAAAAAATCACTAAAAAGAAACCAAATTAATGTACGTAGTAGAATATGTCAAACCGAAAATTGATAGTCAACTCTTCTAATCAGTAATTAATTTACTCAATCAAATTGAGAATTATCTTTAGATATTTCCTTTGAAAATAAAACAAAACGGCACTCATTTTCACCAACCAATGATCTCAATTAAACTATTAATCAAAGATTAGACCCAACTGGCTCTACTTTGAATGTATCAAAAATCTGGTTGTTTAAGAGATTCGATGACGATGATCAAGTCTTCATATATAAATTAAAGAGTTTCACATTGACCCCATTTTCCCTTTTCAATTTTGTTTTTTTCTAAAGATTGTTAGAGACCCTAGCTAGGGCCTTCTATATTTTCGAGGACGAGACTACACTAATTATTAAGCAATTAATCATTCATTATTATACTTAATTTTTTAATCTGTATTTCCTAATGACATGTAATTCTAACATTTTATGTATAACTTATATTACTCTTTCTACATTTGTTAATTATATATATATATATATATATGTACGTAGCACCATAGCTTTTATTTGGTAGTTTCCCTTGCAATGCCCTAGTTAAACTGAATTCTTTTTTTTTTTTTTTTTAAGGTGTATTTTCTTTATTATTATTATTTACTTAAAATGAAAGACAAGTAAATTATCTCACATTCATTATATTCGTCACACATCACATATATTTGGAGAAAATTTTATTATAGTTTTAATTAATTTACATTTAAATTAAAGTTGAGATTATTTTTATGAATGAACTATAGTACTTAATACGTAAGTATGCCACCAATTTCAAATTATAATAAATATTCAAATTCTTAATTTTTAAAAAAATATTTCTAGATGAGTTGCTTGAGCTGAATATCCACCTGTTACTGGCTAAGGAATAAATATTCATGACTAATGGTAATTAATTTTCACTTTTTTTTGTTTTGTTTTTTTTTTTTTTGTTTTTTTTTTTTTGTAATCAATGCTTAGTATTTCTTTTTTTTTTGCTTGGTAAAAAAGGGATAAGGAGGAACCAATCTAATAATTAATTAGGTTAATTTAGGAGAAAATTTAGGTTAAATTTATAAATGATTTGATTGTCTTTTTATTAAGAAACAGTGCTAATACAAATCCCTAACGAATAAAAAGGAAAAGGACAAAAAGACAAAAAATAATTTATATAATGAAGAAAGAAAGGAACATGACTATTGACTATTGAGTAGACTCTTGATTATAATTTATAAATATTTGGTCGATAACCTGCAGGCAATCGCCTATTGCAGCCAAGAAATCACTTCCAATCCATACCCATTTGCTTCCCAATCATGTATTCATGTTGCTACTATTTTTTTAATGCTAGATTCGATCCCTAAGAAACTATATTGGAATTTATATATATATATAACATAAGATCAACATCGTATCACGTAAAAATTTCATTGTTTTTCATTAAAAGAGGAGGGGGATAAGATTTAGTATTGTCAACAATATAAATTATTGATATTTTAATTTATAATTTCTTAAATTATAAAATATGTATTCGATTATTAATTCACTAATTTAATGGAATAATAATATAAATTTTATATTCCAAAACAAACACTTTATAATATATAATATTTTAATAATTAATTCATTTATTATGAATATACAAATAATTAATTTTTCTTTCTCTTAATAAAATTTAATATCCAGATTTGATTTATTAACTTTCTACATGATCATAAGATACATACATGTAATTATATATAATGAATCTTGATATCAGACATGCATGTAATTACTTTTGAGTTAGTAGTATATAGTGGTTAAGTATCTCTCTTATAACTAATATTAGCATCTTTATAATGCATTGGATATCCTATACAATTAATTAAAGGGTAAATGAAGTGAAGCAATATCATATGGTTTGAACACATTCTAGGATTATATATATATAATTATTAAGATGTGGCCACAAATAAATTATAATTGAGACTAGGTCGATAATATCAGGCTTTAGGCCGGCTAACCTCTTAGACCAATTACCATATTCAGCATAATCAGGAAAATGTGCAAGAATGAACATGCTTAATCACTAATAGAAATAACTTTCAAGTAATACTATAGCTAATTGCAAATTAATGTACTAATTCCTCATTGTTTATACTTAGAGTCGCGTTAGTTTGATTCTGCAGACAATATATATATCGTGTATAAAAACTAAAACGCAATTTTTTGAGAAACAAAGAGATAAAATTTTCCTTAGAAATTTTCATATTGTCTATACAATGTTAATTTTAAGAATAAAATAATTGAAATTAATATTTCAAACATTCTTAATACATACTACATAATATATAGTTTCAAAATTAATGCACTTTCAAAAAGTTCTTTTTATAATCTTTGAAAAAAAAAACGCGAAAAGCCTAGCTTGGTGGTAAGAGGTTTTACTTTTTGAGGAGAGGTTTTGAGTTCGAGTCCTCTCCTCACTACTAAGTGTGCGATCCATCAAAAATGATTGTCTCACAAAAAATTTTCTTTTTCCATCTAACACTAATCATTAACAATTGCGGCCTCCAATGAAAGCAATCTAACTACGTGATATCCGGTAAAAAAAATCTTTGGAAAAAGCAAATCAAGTCAACCATATATATCTTTTTCATATTTATTTTGAATTTGAAGTCAATAATTAATTAATAAATTTGTTTCTAGATGATCTTATTAATTAATTAAAGTCATAATCTCTCAAGTAGCAAATTAACCTCAAATATAGGTTTTTGGTGAGGTTTAAAAGTTGAAATGCAATGGATAGATGCCACAATATTGAGGGAGTCGGTGAGGATAATTAAAGCAATGGGGGCCAATTAACCACCACACCAATGCCAAATAAAAATAGAAATAGCTAGGTTTTGATTTTAGAAGAAATTAAAGGATCAAATCCTCCATATCAGTAGGGGGTTACCGGCAACTTTGTCAGTATCAGTACAACCTGCGAAACAAAACAAACACATTTCAAGGTTTTAGATTTTGTTGTTGATCATCAATATTCAATACCTTTATAATCCTTTCTAATTGGTCTATTTTATTTAGGCTTTGTCCCTTCCTAAAATCCACTCGTTTTGGGTCGTGTATCACAGCTAGATTCTTCATCGCTTACTATTTAAATTTAAGATAACATACGAAAGCAATTTTTTTATAATTTTTTTAACTCTAAAGTTCAAGTTCATACCAACATACCGTTTGAAATGAATAAATTTTACAAAATTTTATGGAATTTATTTGCAATTTTAAATTTTTATATATATAATTTGGTCGGTTTGGTTTTAACCGTATTTTTTGAAAAAAAATCAAACCGAACCAAAATTAATTCGATTTTAAAATTTTCAAATCGAATAAAAATTTTAAAAAAATTGAACCGAATCAATAAGTTGAATTTGATTTTTCAGTTTTGCTCACCCCCACTCTTCACAAACAATATTTATTTCTTTTTTCCTACTTGTTTTGAATTGTTTGTTAAAATAATATATATATAGTTGCTTAAAGTTGGTTAAAAAAATATTTTATTATTATTTTGTGTAACCGCAGCCCTTATTAAAAATATTATTATTTTATAGGTTAAATTCAATTAAATTTCATATTTTAAGTTATGCCCTTCTAAATATGAGAATTCATTTACAAATGAATTTCATAACTTAAGTTGATTTGTTCCAAACATAGCGTTATTGATTGAATTAACTCTTTTGAATTTCAAGAATTTTTTTTTTAAAGGAATTTCAAGAATGTTAGAATATCTCACATCTAATAAATATAAAAATGTTAAGTGATTAGTATAGAAATGAACTCCACAATCTTAATAAGCTAACTTTTAATGTTGGATCTCCCAAATTTATATTAAAAATTTAATATGGTATCAGAGCAAAATGATCATGTTTACCCAAGTACCTAATATGTTTTACCGATTGTTCTAGTTTACCCAAATACCGCCGGTTGGTCCCATCACATCTAATAAATACAAAAATGTTAAGTGGTTAATATAAAAATGAACTCCACAATCTTAATAAGCTAGCTTTTAAAGTTGGTTAGCTTAAGTTATTAGGTGGTGAGACTCATGAATTATATTAAGTCTTGATATTTTTTTATTATTTTTCTATGTGAGATTTTTGAACTCTAACATATCTAATTAAATTTTTAAAAAATAAATAAATTCTATAAAAATATAAGAGAATATATATATATACACATAGAGTGTAACCAATAATTTCTTTCTATTTTTTTCATAACTTTTAACCGTTAATATTGACGTATATGTGTACATGCTTACCTAACAATTAATTTAAGATCAATAAAATGAGGAATACATGTGGATTTTATTAGGGTTGAGTGTGAATATTAAAAATTTCGAATTAAATCGAATAATCGGATTAAAAATATCCATAACTAAACCGAATTGTTGACTTTTTGATTTTTTTCAAATCGAACTATACCGAGTGAAATATTTTAGTATAGTTATGGATCTTAACGTATATCCGAATCGAGAACCGTATCGAATTGAATCAAACTATATCGAATTGAATTAGACCGAAATAACTGAAGTTTTTTAATTTTTAATTTATAATATATAAGTAATGCTAATTGAATAATATATAAATAACACAAAAATTATAATATTATACATGATATTATATCCGTGTTTAATCATAACTAAGGGAGATAATCATATATCAAGTTAAAGTGTGAACTTGTAAAAGATAGTACATTGCAAAGTCTACTTTATTCAAATTCTGAGGTACATGCTTTAGGATACTTTATCTCTAGAGATGACAACAGGTCGGGTATGGGATAAATTTTATAAAATTCGTATCCGATCCGTTTAAAAAATAAAATAGCTGTCCTGTTATCTACTCCACTTCGAGGCGGGACGAGTATATTCATTTATATTTCTTATTTTAATTTTTTTTAAATTTTATTTTCTCATATATATGTATTCATTTATATAATTTTTCTACATATTCATATAATATAATTTATATTTAACATAAAAAAAATAAATTATAAATTTATAAAACATATAAATTAAATACATATAATATTAAAAAATAAAAAATATATATAATATGTAATCTAATTAGGTTTGAATTATATTATTACCCGAACTTAACTTAAGTATAAGTTAAAAAATCCTTTTCACCTCATTAAGATTAGAACAGAACGAATATCCTATTAGATGAATAAAATTGCGGTCACTATTCATCCCATGTCTCTATCAAAAGAGGGCTGCACCAAAACCAAGATGGTCATGGAACATATTTATTAAACAGGATATTAGGTTATATCTTATGACTTATGAGACAAGAGTCATCCCAAGTCACTTATTTGTTTTACCAATTAATAATTTCATAAAATTGCATTATTAGATATTATTAGAATAATAATAATAATAAACTTAAAAAGATCAATATGATTTAAGGAAAATTTTAACAATCACACTATGTAGGATATTGTTTCCCGAAATGGTTATAATACATTTATATATAACTAACCATATCAACACTATTGAATAATGAATACAATTAAGTACCT
>CATKHJ010256990.1:0-13771 GCA_949750685.1 Vernicia montana
GCACTCTACTTAGGAATTAGGTATTAAATCACTCAAGAGAGGTTTTAATCTAAATTAGTAGAACGCCAATTTAATTCATTGTTTGAATAATTAATTCCATTGTTCATGACATTTATGAGAGGCTAGGGGGATTCATATCTAAATAGCTTTATTCTTATTTATATCTTTCAATCTTCTCACCTTTTAGTTTAGTTTTAGTTTTAGTTTATTATCCTAAATCTTTAATTCACTAGACAATAGTCGAAGTTTGAGCTAGTACTTATAAACATTCCTCATAGGAAACAATAATTTACTCATCATTTTATTACTTGATAATGACCTATGCACTTGCAGTTGTTAGTGTGCGTTTCGGCACATCACTCTTACTGCTTCCATTATCGATATGACTGATAATGGGAAGGCTCCTAAAACTTCTACTTCTCTTGCTTTGGACTTAAATGCAACTGCCCCTTCCCCAGCTGCGAATCTTTTTCAAAGTGGAGATTTCCCTAGCTTTCCTGAAGCTAAGAAACTGATGGAAAAATTTGATGCTATGGAGAGGACTCTTAAGAATATTAAGAAACATGAAGACATGATAGATGTCGAATCTTTAGCTCTCTTCTCAAATGCAAGGGTTTCGCCCAAGTTCAAAATGCCGGTCATGGTCAAGTTTAATAGCACCATATGCCCCAAGACTTATCTAAAAATGTATGTGGGCGCCATGAGTCCATTTGGAGTGGATGACGAGCTCCTTGCTCAGTTATTCCAACAATCTTTGACTGGAGCTGCTGTTAAATGTTTGTTAGATCTTGACCAAAATCATAAGAAAAGTTAGGATGACATATGCAATGCATTTGTCAAACAATACCATTATAATATCGAGGTGGATGTCACCCGTCGGGATCTAGAAACCACCAAACAGAGATCATGAGAGTCCTTCGCCTTGTTCCTTATAAGGTGGAGGTCCAAAGCAACGTAAATGGTGAACCGCCCATCTGAAGTAGAGCAAATTGACATCATCGTCAAGAATCTCCTCCCCCAATACCATGCTCATTTGCAAACTCAATATCTCCCAAACTTCAGGGGTCTCATCGCCACTGCCTCCAAGATTGAGGATTTGATCCAATCCAAAAGAATCAAGGATGAATCCTCTGGTTTGAGGTATCATAAGAACAACAATTACACAACCAACTCCACCACCCAAAGAGGAGGGGACGTAAATGTTGTCTCTTATCAGCCAATGAGGTTAGAATCAAGGAGGACTTTCTCTGAGCTAGGCATGCCCCTCAGCATTTTTTACAAGAAAGCCCTAGAGGCTCATCTAGTTATGCCTCTTGAACCACGAGCTCCTCCAAGTCCCTTGCCCAAGGGCTATAATGCAAACGAGCATTGTGATTACCACCGTGAAGCGGGGCAAAAGATCGACACATGTAAGGATCTAAGACACGAAATTCAAGACCTCATCGACAATGGAGACATCATTGCCCCCAAGCCAAAGCCTAATATTGCCACCAATTCTCTTCCGAACCACTAAGCTCATCCAACCATCCCAAGTTCCAACCAATAATTGGTACTTTGAGAAGGGTGTTGACCCAGCTGTACCTGAGTCCTCTCAGTCCATTTTTGAGTCCTTTGAGTCATCTCAGTCCATGTCCGAGTTTGAGTCCTCTGAGTCTATGTCTTCCGAGTCTGAGTCGAGTCCCCTAATTTCGTCCAAGTCTTTTGAGTATGTTTATGAATTCGAGTCTATCAAGTCTTCCTTTCTGAGTCTGTATTTTGCCTTCCAGGCTTATCCTTTAATGTAACCCATGATGATGGGACTTTTATTAGTAATGAAAAGTTTGAAGCTTTTGTTTTGCTCTACTTCTTCTGATTCATCATTGAATAGGACATCTGAAAAAAAGAAAATGAAAAAGAAATGAAAAAAATGAAAAAGGCAAAAGAATCAATTAATTATGGCACAGAGAAAAAATAAAAAGTCACATACATTGTATCTGCATATCATGACAAGCAGACATTTATCGAAGGGCTCATAGACTGTTGCGGTTCACAAGATGCCGACCTACACACACATGAAGCCTGTCAAGCAAGAGCTACAGAGAATGAAAGCAGAATGGATCAGAGGGTATTATGACCAGCTGAATGCCATCAATGAAAAGAGAATGGACGCTTTGTACAAGATTCAAGGTTACCAACAGAAGCTAGCCAGACACTTCAATAAAAGGTGAAAGAACAGAGGTTTGCAAGAAGATAATCTTATCCTAAAATTGATCCGAGCTCCTGTGCAAACCCAAGAGGAAACTTCAAACCAAAATGGGCTGGACCATACGTACTCAAGAAGATTATATCCGATGAATGCGTCTCATAGATGTGGACAGGAATGAATTCCCCGATCCTTGCAATCTGGACTAACTAAAGATCTGAAAGTATTGTCTGCAGTTAGTTTCTCTATCTTCAAATGCATCTGTAACAAGAACTACATGGACTTGATTCTCCCTAAAAGAAAATAAAAGAAAAATGATGTAAGGGATACATAGGTGTGAGGCTTCGCCAGAACACCCCTCCCCTTGCGATTTTTAAGGGAGGTTAAGTACAAGTTTCAGTGCTTATGATAAGAAGCGACTATCGCCTCAGAAAATTGATTTGATTTTTGAAAAGGATTCGAGAGTCGCCACCCTAATTTATTTAAATGGGAAAATTAAGGAAAAACCCAATTTGACTCCAATTTATTAATCTTTGATTAATTTACCCAAGGATAAAAGTCACTAGTCCTTGAATAAAGTTGAGCTCGGGGACTAGGTTTTTGATTTTAAATAATCTCAATTTGGCTCTTTGGTTTAATTTGACTTGACAATTGATTTCATGAGTAACAAGTATTGATGACGATTTATAATGCATGAGCATGGCATAATTATGAGATATATGGGAAAAATAAAGAGCAAATATTTAAAGGCATCCACAAGTTAAGGAGATTGTTCTCTCTAGTCCTTATGGATTCTAGGAGAACCACAAATCGCTCCTTAACTCCAAAAATAATCAACTAATTGCATTAATTAAAATTTACAAGAGAAGTATAAATTTACATTTTACATGGAAAATAAAAAGGGAAGGGGATTGATTGAGATTTGGATTTGAAACTTGGATTTAGATTCCAAGCTTGCCTATGTACCCCATTGAATAGGGATCAAAATCCACGTAGTTCATTCCGCAGTGAGGTGGAGGGGTTTAAGGGTCCGTCAAATTTGATTGGATTGATTTGGCTGAGGGTAAGAGATTATATCTTCTTTTTGGGTTTGAGTGGTGGGAGAGTGGTTTTATCGAATCGGAGTTCCGTTTCATAAAACAATGTCGATTTTGAAAATTTAATTTGATTGCTTAATTACCCATTTTTAATTAATTAAAAAGATTAAGTAATTAAAAGAATTAATTAACCAAATTGAATGAAGACTTAATTAAAAAATTAATTAATTAATTGTGATTACTCAAAATGAGTGTGGGAAAATTAATTAGGGAGAGAGAGAAGAAGAAGCAAATGGATAGCAATCAACAAGTGCTTAAGGTGTGAAGAGAAATGGGAAATGGAGGGGGTATTTATAGAAAAAATGAGGTGGGGGTATTTTAGGTAGTGAAAGAGTGAAAAGATCAAAAGGGTATAGCCTTTTGGTTTGAAAAAAATCAGGCTGGAAGGGTTAAATGGTAATTTTGAAGTGCAGGTGCGGGCACAAAAATTGAGGCAGCGACGGCTACTGACATGGAAAGTAGGACAGCAGTACAGTGAACAGTGGCGGCGCCGCCGAGCTCTTCTGCGGCAGCCTCCGAGATGCCTGGATGCGTCGCCAGTAGCTCCGGCGGACAGCTCCTAGAGTCTGATTTGCAGGCCTTTTTTTTTCAATTTTCGGGTCAATTTTCAGGGTATTCTGATGTCGAAAAATTTACTGGTCAGTGGCAGTGGATCCGAAATTAATTATCAAATATTTTGGCAGTAAGTTTTGAGAAAAATACTGTCTGATATAGAAAGTCTGGTCGGGATTGAAAAGTGATTTCAGTCTGTGTTGGAAAAAATAAATCGTTTACCTTTCGAGGGCGCTGCCCCCTTGACCCCTGCCCACTAACCGGCTAGCGGGACCACTGTACCGGCTTTGCGTAGCGTATGAAATTTAGCATGTGTCAAACTGCGACAACATCTTAAGGGTGCAAAATTGAGGTTTCACAGTTGCCCCCTCATCAGAATTGTCTTACCTGTAAGGCGATTCTGATGATAGTGAACTCGAGAGAAGGGATGGTACAAGGAACCAAAGTGATGTCTAGGTCAGTGCTTGGACATGTTTGGGTGAGAAGCATGATTGAAAAGGGATGGTATAAGGAACCAAAGTGATGTCTAGGTCGGTGCTTGGACATGTTTGGGTGAAAGGGATTGTTGAAAAGGGATAGTATAAGGAACCAAAGTGATGTCTGGGTCTGTGCTTGAACATGTTTGGGTGAGAGACATGGTTGAAAAAGGATGATGGAAAAAGGAACCACAGAGATGTTTAAGCAATTGTTCCTAAAAATTTATGGGTGGAGACTTGACTTGATAAATGGAAGTGAAAAGAGGAACCAAAGGGATATCTAAGCTAGTGGCTAGATATTCTTGGGTGAAGGATGTGGCTGACTTGGATAAAAAGTGGGGAAGAAACCAGAGTGATGTCTAGGTGATCGCTTCTAGACATTTCTAGGTGAAGGATTGGTTTTGATAAGATAATTTTAGTTAAAGGAGAGCCTCAGCCTATGGCGAGTCGGCTCGAGGGATTTTGAAAGATTCATGTAAGGGGAGAGCCTCGGCTTATGGCGAGTCAGCTCTAGAGATTTTGAGAAGATTCTGATATGAGGGGAGCCTCGGCTTATAGCGAGTTGGCTTGAGAAATTCTGAAAAGAGGAGAGCCTTGACCTATGGCGAGGCGGCTCGAGAAGTTTTGAAAATAGGAGAGCCTCGGCCTATAGAGAGTCGGCTCGAGAAGTTATGAAAAAAGGAAGGCCTTGACCTATGGCGAGTCAACTCGAGAAGTTTTAATTGATCAGGTGGAGGACCCTTTTTGACTTGTCTAAATCAGGTAGAGGACCTTTTTTTGACTTGTCTGAATTGGGTGGAGGATTGTTACCATGGTCAAGGTTGGGTGAAGGATGATTTCTTAGCTTGGAAGCATAGTTAGAATAGTACTGCGGTCAGAATCGGGTAAAAAATTATTACCATGGTCAGAATCAGGTGAAAGGTTGTTACCGCAGTCAGGGTCGATAAGGTGTCTGATTTGAGAGGGTTTCAGTCAGCTTCAAAAAAGTATCAGTCAGTTTTAAAAAGTTGTCGGTTAACTTCGAGGAGGAGAGACCATTAGCTCAGCTTATGCATGGTGGTGTATGACTACGCATGATCGCACTTGCATGTATGTTTATGCATAAATAATGCATGTTTATGCATGCATGTTTCGGGATTCATGAACTTTATACTATAGATGATCTGTGATGATGCATGTAATGGATGATTGCATAGATGCAAGAGGGTGGACTCACGACTTATGCTCTGTGTGTGAGTGCAATTTTTCATATAGTTTTGATTGATTTTTGATTTTTGATTTGATTGATTTTTTTTTTCATGGAGCCGTATTTCAGCCATTACATGCATTTATGGACCAAGAAACTCGAGAAGGTGGATAGGATTAATTTGGGCAGATATGATATTGCATCGATGGTGACTTTATGGGAAGTATGGGTCGACTGAGACTTTTTGAGGGTTTGCTTCAGGTTTCGGGGCCCGATGGCCTGTGCTTTTCATTTTGGTGTTGCTATGGAGGAGTTGTACCCTACTTTCAAAGAGTTCAACATCATACTTGGCTGTAATCCAAAAGCAATCCTGGTGGTACTAGAGTTCAAAGTTGGGCATTTTTGGACTTTTCAAGAGTTTCTGGACATGCCTCCAGGATGTTGCTAGCCGGATGGTCATTGACGGTGGGGTGAATCTGACTGCTACGATCGAGAAGTTTCAGGACTCCAATGACTTTGGAGACTTGAAGAGGTACAGGCTTAGGATGAAGGCTTTGGTTTTTTTTTTTTTTAGTTCTACTGGTTGGGGTGATGCTGGAGTAGTGGGTTTGGCACTTTAGATGGGGTAGAGTCGTACTGTGGTTCGGGCTGTTTTGGCTTGAGATTGTTTGGTCAGTTGAGAGAGAGCACCAGTCTATTCTATTGAGGGAGATGGATGATGACACTACAAAGGAAGGGAAGACTATTACAAGAGAAATAGAGAGGGTGACTCGACCTTAGGAGGAGACTCAAGGAGCTACTAAGGGTTTGACACTACAAGCTGTATTGGTGACTCAGACAAGCGATGACAGAGGAGACTGTGACTGCAATAAGAAGATAGGGGGACATTACAATGGTGGTTCAGAGGAGGGTTATTACAACCAGTGTAAAGAGGAGGATTGTTGATTTCAAGGTTCAGAGGAGGATTTCAAAAGCAGCAGTAGAGACTGGTTCCCAAGCTACTATTGCATAGAGAAGGATTTCTGGAAGTAGCTCTTAAGCTACTGACATTTGGGGTAGGTTTTCTGATATGACTTGTAGGAAGCAATTCTGACTTTGTTAGTACCCTTACTGCTGCAGCGGAGGGAGTTATAGAGATTAGGAGGAGGGGTGTGACCATTGAGGAGATTGTGGTGGACTCTGATTCTGACGAGAGCACGAAAGATGTGCACCATAGAAGGAGGAGGAGGATTGGCTGGACTATGACTTCAGACATGATGATGACACTTGTTTTTGTCTTGTAGTTGCTTAGGATTTGTTGTGAGTTTCCTGTTTTTTGCACATGCCTGCAAGCTGATATGACCACACGATACGGGATAAGCTATAGATGATATTTGAAACAGGCTATCCTTTTTTGTGATGATGGATTGTATTCTATAAAATTTGATCATCATTACATAAGACATCTTTTATTTTTGCTATAATTTATGCCCGAGTCGCCCTCTCAAGTTTTCAACTCAACGAGCTTGCTCTAATTTCTGCCTAAGCTGCCCTTTCGAGTTTTTAACTTAGCGAGCATTTTCTTTTTATTATTATTTTTTATTTTAGCAAAAGAACCAAGTGAATGATGCATTTAGGCATGGAGGAAATGAGAATGCGATGCTTTTTCATATGAAAAAGTTTTTTGTACTATGATTTGGACCGCACCCGAGTCGGGCTGCCTACGTATCCCTTACATCATTTTTCTATCATTTTTCTTTTAGGGAGAATCAGGTCCATATAGTTCTGATTACAGATGCATTTGAAGATAGAGAAACTAACTGCAGACAATACTTTCAAATCTTTAGTTAGTCCAAATTGCAAGAATCAAGGAATTCATTCCCGTCCACGTCTATGAGGATGACGCCTTCATCGAATATAATCTTTTTGAGTACGTATGGTCTAGGCCATTTTGGTCTGAACTTTTCTCTTGGGTCATACACAAGAGCTTAGATCACTTTTAGGATAAGATTCCCTTTTTGCAACCCTCTATTCTTTCACCTTTTGTTGAAGTGTCTAGCTAGCTTCTGTTGGTAACCTTGAATTTTGTACAAAGCGTCCATTCTTTTTTCGTCGATGGCATTCAGCTGATCATGATACTTTCTAATTCATTATGCTTTCATTCTCTGCAGCTCTTGCTTGACGGGCTTTATGTGTGTGTGGGCTAGGATCTTGTAAACCGCAACAGTCCATGAGCCCTTCGATAAATGCCTACTTGTCATAATATGCAGATACAATGTATGTGATTTTTGGTTTTTCCTCTATGCCATATTTAATTGATTCTTTTGCCTTTTTCATTTTTTTTAATTATTTCATTCATTTTTTTTTTTAATTTTCATTTTCTTTTTTAGATATCCTATTCAATGATGAATCAGAAGAAATAGAGCAACACAGAAGGTTCAAACTTTTCATTGCTGATAAAAATCTCATTATCATGGGTTACATTGAAGGATAGGCCTGGAAGGCAAAATATAGATTCAGAAAGGAGACTCGATATATTCAAACTCAGAAAAAAAAATTCAACAAAAACATACTCAAAAGACTTAGACGGACTCAAAAGACTCGACTCAGACTCAAAAGACTCAGACACGGACTGAGATGACTCAAAGGACTCAGACATGGACTGAGAGGACTCGAGTACAGCAGGGCTGGCACCCTTCTCAAAGTGCTAATTATTGGGTGGAGCTTGGGATGGTTGGATGAGCTCAGTGGTTCGGAAGAGGATTGGTGGCAATATTAGGCTTTAGCTTGGGGGCAATGATGTCTCCATTGTCGATGAGGTCTTGAATTATGTGTCTCAGAGCCTTACATGTGTCAGTCTTATGCCCCGCTTCTCGGTGATAATCACAATGCTCGTTTGCATTATAGCCCTTGGGCAAGGGGTTTGGAGGAGCTCGTGGTTCAAGGGGCTTAACCAAATGAACCTCTATGGCTTTCTTGTAAACAGTGCTGAGGGGCATGCCTAGCTCGAAGAAAGTCCTCCTTGATTCTAACCTCATTGGCTGGTTAATTGCATCTTTGATTGTTTTATTTCTATGATTAATCTATTTTATTCTAATTAATAATTGCTAGCTTGTTAATTAGATATTGTTTTCATGTTAATTGAGTAGAGATACCTTAACATGAATTGATCGCCAAAGGTTTTTTAGGTCTAACCACATATAGGGGGTGAAAAATTAAAGGTTCACAGTTTCCCCTTCATCGGAATTGTCTTGTCCATAAGGCGATTCTGATGATAATGAACCTAAGAAGGAGGAGTGGAAAAAGGAACCAAAGGGATGCCTAAATCAAGATTTGGACATGTTTGGGTAGGTAAAATGATGAAGGAAGATGGTAAAAGGAACCAAAGGGATGTCTAAATCAAAATTTGGACATGTTTGGGTGACAGAAATGATTAAATTGAGGAAGATGGTAAAATGAACCACAGGGATGCTTAGGTGTTTCTAAACATTTATAGGTGAAAGTTGACTGATAAATAAAGGCGGAAAAATGAACTAGAGGGAAGTCTAGGTCAATGGCTAGATATTTTTGGGTGAAAGATGGGATTGACTTGGATAAAGAGTGGGAAAATGAACCAGAGGGACGTCTAGATTAGACATGTCTAGGTGAAGGATTTGTTTGACTGTAAATGAGGATGGAAGAGGGAACCAAATTGACGCCTTATTGAGAAATTTGACCTTTTTGGGTGGAGGATGATAAGGAAATGGAAAAAAGAACCATAGGGATGTCTAGGTGATCGTTGCTATACATTTATGGGTGGATTGACTGGTAAAAGAAGCTTGCTCCCAGTATCTTTGGGAGATTTGAAGTGATATTCCCGGTCTGCTTGGGAAAAAGGTCTTAAGGCTATCCTAGGATGGGTCTGATTATAGAAGGAAAACCTAATTCAGATTTAAGGCTATCTTAGGATGGGTCTGATTTGATTGGTATGGGTAGAGGACCCTATGACTACTTGATTCAGGAATTCTGATTGATGATTCGTCTTGATTAATGAAATTTGGATTGATTAGCGACATGTTTAGTGTGAAATGCATCTGAATATGCAAAATTATGAATTGGATATCTTGAACCTGTGAAGGGTCAACTTGGCAGAAGAGTGTTGATCTTTGTAGAGGAGGGTGCCCCCATTTTGGAAGAATGAGGAAAAGTGACTTGGTTGTTCGGCCCTAAGAGAAGGTCAAGGCTAGGTCAGGTTTGGCCTAGAAGGTTATCTTGAAATGCTAGGTCAGGTTTGGCCTAGAAGGTTAGCTTAGGAGAAGATTAGGTAGGAAGGCTCGATTAGGTTCGGCCTGGAAGGTCATCTTAGAAGGCTAGGTTAGATTTAGCTTGGGAGAAGATTAGGCAGGAAAGGCTCGGTTAGGTTTGCCCTTAGAGAAGATTAGGTAGGAAAGGCTCGGTTGGGTTCGGCCTGAAAGGTCATCTTAGAAGGCTAGGTCAGATTTAGATTGGGAAAAGATTAGGTAGGAAAGGCTCGGTTAGGTTTGGCCTTAGAGAAGATTAGGTAGAAAAGGCTCGGTTGGGTTTGGCCTTAGAGAAGATTAGGTAGGAAGGCTCGGTTAGCTTTTGTGTGACCCATCTGTTAAGAGTCTGCCTTTATACATGGCTTTTGGAGGTGATTTGACCAGTTGGTTTGCCCTTTGATTTTGCTTGTCCAAAGGAGTTGGACTTTAAAAATGATTTGATTTGCTAAGGAGGCTTGGTTTTAAAAGGATGGTATGTCATGGGATGGACTTTGACTAGCTCAGGCCCCTTTTTAACTAGCTTGAGGATGATAGGTCTTGGGAGTCATAGCTCGACTTTGGCTTTGCCAAGGAAACTAGGCTTCATGGATCATGAGTCTTGAAAGACTTGGACCTTAATGATCAGATGATTTGCCAATAAGGCTTTCACTTGGAAGGATAGTATGATTTGCCAAGGGGGCTAGGGCTTGGAAGGATGGCATGATTTTCCAAGGAGCTTGAGATGATGGGCTTTGGGAGGCATGTCTGATTGGGGTTTTGGCTATGGAGCTCTGGCCTTGCAAGAGTTTGAGATCAATGGCACTTTGTCAATCGACCTTAATGGGATGGGTAGGAAAGGTGAGGTGCCACCTTATGAGTCAAACTTAGTAGGTTTGGACCTTTTGAAAAAAGTGTTGGGGAGGTTATATGATTTTGCTATCGTAGTAAGATATATGGAGAAGACAAGCACAACCTTCTTATTGTCTAAGACTGAAGAGACTCTTAGAGTGACGGGACTCTTGGGGAGACACTGGATTGATTTTGGACAATGACTCAGAAGACGTACTCCTTGGATGGATGATAGGAACCATTTAGCTTTTTGAGCTAAAAGACGTTACAGGCGACTTGAAGAATATACCCTTAATGAATGATAAGGGCGACTTGATGGATGACAGGAAGGATATGCCCCTACTGAATGATAAGGGCAACGTGATGGATTGACAAAAGATGACATGTAAGACACGACTATGACAGATTAACAGAAGACAATTCGGAAGGTGAGCCCCTAATGAGGGATCAGTCGGAGGATGATGACTTAAGAAGATATGCCCTTAATGTGAGATAAGGACATAAGAGACAGAATGATTTGACTAAGATGACTTTTTATATATATAGATAGCTCTAACATCTGCCCGAGCTACCCTTTCGAGTTTTTAACTCAACGAGCTTGCTCTAATTTCTGCCTAAGCCGCCCTTTCGGGTTTTCAACTTAGCGAGTTAATCAATGAATTTTGGCATTTAAAAAATTATTCCACCATGATTTGGACTAATGCTTTCCTTTGTCTTGGGGCTTTGACCTTTGTCTAGACTATTCCATCAAATTTCTTGGTCTAGAGAGAAACTTTGTAGGGATATCAGGTCCTTTTTGAGGTTGTTGCCCCTTGTTGAGGTTCGATGTTTGATTACCCAACAGTGTAATGGGTAACTTCATTGGATTGCTTTTAACTTCTCCTGCGCCAACTGAAAAGATCACCACTTGGTGTCCTTTATTATCTCGACTATTCTTTAGTTGGGAGCTGGCGAAGCGGCTGCTGATGCGGGCACAAGAATACCTCAAGTTTTAACTTTTCCATTCATGGTGGTGAAATGCCAATGCTTGCCAAAATCCATTGATTTATTTATTTATTTATTTATTATTATTTTTTTTAAGACACAACTACTTTAGACTAAACAAGAAAGATGGAAAAAAAGAAGCGCATGAAAAACATAAATATTTTATTACAAAATGAGGAGATGGTACAAAATAGAAGAAGAATACAAAAAAAAAAAAAAAAAAAAAAAAAAAAAGACAGACTCAAACTCAAACTCAAATTTGGACTCTAAACATGGACTCGGATTTGGATTAGGACTTAGACACAGAATATGGACTCGAACTCAGACTTCGATTTGGACTCAATCTCAGATAAGTCAGACCAGTTGAGCTTGAACTCCTCCATGAGGTGGTGGTCCATTTTGGTAAAAAGAGGTTTCCTTTCTAGTAGGAAGAGGTGATGGACTGGCTTCCACTTTAGTGAAGATGCTTGGATCATAGCGATCGATCCATGCCGGTCTTAGCCTCAAAGGTCATAGGTGTGGTCAGGGTAGCCATGTCAGTCGGTTTAGCCATTGTCACCTTAAAGTAAAACTAAAGGAAACCCAGTTAGTGGCGAGTGAGGATGATTTCAAGATAATGAAGGATGGAAAAGAGAGCCTCGACCTATGGCGAGTCGGCTTGAGAGATTTTGAAAAGATTCTGGTAAGGGGAGAGCCTCGACCTAAGGCGAGTCGGCTAGAGAAGTTCTTAAAAGATGAAAAAGCCTCGGCCTATGGCAAGTTGGCTCAGGAGATAAGATTTAATCTATCGGGTGATCGGGTGGAGGATATGAAAAGATGATGATAGTAGGCTATACAAACTCTGAGGGAAAAGGATTCCCTATGGTGTTGTGGGCCAATTGTTCTTGGCTTTAAAGGGTAATGGTGGGCCAATGATGTTTGGGCTTAAGGGTAATGGTGGGCTAAGGATGTTTAGGCTTAAGGGTAATGGTGGGCCAAGGATGTTAGACTTAAGGGTAATGGTGGGCCAAGGATGTTGGGCTTAAGGGTAATGGTGGGCCAAGGATGTTGGGCTTAAGGGTAATAGTAGGCCAAGGATGTTGGTCTTGGATGGTAATGGTGGGCCAAGGATGTTAGGCTTAAGGGCAATGGTGGGCCAAGGATGTTGGGCTTAAAGGTAATGGTGGGCCAAGGATGTTAGGCTTAAGGGCAATGGTGGGCCAAGGATGTTGGGCTTAAGGGTAATATGTTGGGATGAAGGTATTGGGTAAGGTGATCTAGGATAATGGGTAGGGTCAAGGTGATGAAGGTCAGGGGTGAGAATTAAGGGCACCAGAGTTTTGGATTGGATAAGGGGTAATGGTGTTTATAGTTTATGGGGCATAGGTGATTGGATAGAGGTGAGGGTGTTCAACCCTTCTTCGGTTCAAAGTGAAATGTATATTTGAGATAAATGCATGTTGTTTTATACAATATGGATGCATGGGAAAAACATTTCATGAATATGCAATTGTACAAGGCTTTGATTATGGTACATACAACCTAAAGTTAGATTTTAGGTTTATTACATGAAAGGGTAAGGGTGGTTTGAATTGGGTACCTGTCACACTATAGCAGCGATATACCTAACCACATGTGAGTCAAGGAGCCTCGCATGGGTCCAATAGTACGTGTATGCTCGTTACACCTTTGAAAGGATCAAAGGATTCATCGCGGGGTGGATGATTTCACTATCAGCAAGAAGACCAAAGGAAGGTTGCCCACTTGATGCTATTCACTATCCATTGTTTTCCTAGAACTAGGTTTAGAGGCAAAGAGCCTATGCAAGTGATGCATGAAAGTCACAGCTATATTAAAAGCCAAACTTTTTAACCAATTAGTAGTCCTCTTATTTTCTTTTATTAAAAAGAAGGTGGTCCCTAGTAGAGTTGCCAACTATGAGGTCTCGCCCGAGCACCAGTCCGATCCGCTAGAGGGAATCGAAATACTCATTTGGGTTTGAACTCACGATGAAGCCCTCGAGTTTAGATTGATTGATTTTGAAAAGTGATTTAGAGTCGCCACCTTACTTTATTTTTTTTTTTTGGAAAATATAAGGTAAAAACCCATTTTGACTCTAATTATATCCCAAAGGAAAAATATCACTAGCCTCCAAACCAAAGAGGATTCGGGAACTAGGTTTTCGGTTCATTTTAATTAGTTTGGCACTTAATAAAGTTGTAACTTAA
>CATKHJ010257110.1:0-11648 GCA_949750685.1 Vernicia montana
AAAAATTAATTTCATGAATGACAAGTATTAATTGCAATTTAAAGTACATGAGTATGACATAATTATGAATGCATGGAAAAAAGTAAAGAGCAAGTAATTAACTAATTGCAGTAATTAAAATTTACAAGAAAGCATAAATTAAAATAAAAGGGGAAGGGGATTGATTGAGATTTGGATTTGAGGCTTGGATTTAGATTCCAAGCATGCCTACGTACCCCATTGGATGGGGATTAAAACCCACATAGTTCGTTCCACGGTGAGGTGGAAAGGTTTAAAGATCGATCATATTTGATCAGATTGATTTGATTTGGGGTTTGAAACAGGGTAAGGGATTATACCTTCTTTTTTGGAATTTATGGGTGGAGGGTTTTACCGAATCGGAGTTCCATTTCGGAGAGGTGAATTGGATTAAATTAACCTTAAGGGAGATTAATTTAAAAGGATTGATTACTTAATTTTCAATTAATTAAAATGATTAATTAATTAAAGTGATTAATTAAAAGGATTAATTAATCGAATTGAGTGGAGGATAAATTAGAATTAATTAATCAAAATCGAAGAGAGTTTAATTAATTAAGAGAGAGAGAGAAAGTAGTAGAAAATTTGATACTAACTCTTGATGTAAATTGAAATGAAAAATGGAAGGGCTATTTATAGGAAATGAAAATGGGTGAAAAGACCAAAAAGAGCTTGAAAAAGTAATCTGAAATAGGGGCAAAAGGGGCATTTCCGTGCACAGGGTGTTGTCCACGAGAGAAGGCTGCGGCCGCTGCGGACAATCTGTATGTGTCCGCGAGAGAAGGTCGCGGACGGCTGCCAAAGCTCCTCGCGGACACTTGAGTGACGTTGGCGGCTCCGCGAGTGTACCACGCGGATGTGCCAATGTCGTACTGACGTGTATGACATGCTTCAATACGGTGCGTGTCAGCAGGTCTGCGCGAACTGCGAAACCGTCTGCAATGACCTCGGCGCATTCGCGAGGCCATCTCATGATTACCGCGAGAATGCCTCGTGGACGAGCTCAGGCGTTCTGCGGAGCCGCGGGCTCATCACGCGGACGTCCCTAGGCATTTCCCCTAATTAAGACCTATTTAATATGAGTATACGTATTTGGAGTATAAGTGAACTTATGTGAATAATTAGTTAAGAACCCTACTAGAAATTATTATAGGAATTTCTTGGTTATATGTGACTTTGTTGATGAGTATTGATTATATATATATATATGAATATTAAACTATTTATTGATGAATAAATGATGATTAATTAATTAATAATAGATATTAGAAAATAAGAGTGTGAAAGAATATAATAAAAGAGGAAAATATTAAAATTTTCAATTATAATAATAATAATAAAAAAAGATTTAACCAAATGAAGAATGTGTCCCATACTTGGGTTGGCCGAATTTTTTTAGGATCAAAATAGAGAATTTATACTCTATTCCATATTATTAATTTTACCTATTGTAATCTACTACCAAATAAAATAAAATAAAATAAATCTATATGTATATCTTTTATTATTTTTATTACTAAAAAAAATGTCTATTTATCTCCACAAAAAAAAAATAATAATAAAAATTGCAAGGAAGGCAATAAATATTATTTTTTTACATTCCCATCATTTCCATATTATCTATTTCTTTTCAAGAACTAAGCATCCACTCTCTTCTATATCTAAATTGTCAGCCAACTCACACAAAGAGGGAGCAATTAAGATTTAAGGTATTTTCTCTATCAATTTTTTTTATATAGTGAGTTAAGTGTGAACCATGTGTTTTTAGGCTTGTGTTGAGAGGATTCCTTTTCTCCCTTTCTCATAGAAATTCAGTCTAATGGGGAAAGGAAAAGAAAATTTTGTTTCATACTTTTAATCCTACTTGAATAGCTTTATTCTTAATTTAAAATGATAGAATTTACTTTGAATTGAAAATTGTTAAAAAGGAAATTAGACTTCCCTTATTTCTTGGTTTGGCCACTATATTAATTAGGGTTTTGGAGATTTTAATTTTTGAATATAAAATAAGTATAAAATAGCTTTAAGGTATAAAATAGTATATGAGAAATGGAAATGAGATTTAAAATGGAAATGTCCTTTAAATCCTAGAATGAATTATTCGGCCATATCTAAAGGAATTAGGGTTTTCTTTTCCATTTAAATTTTCTTAATGTTGAATATGGATTGATTATGTATAAAATAAATGAAATATGAGATTAGAATGAGGACATGGAAGTATAATATTATGAAATGTTAATTTAGGCCATACAATCATTATAAAGAAATTATGTGAAAATGTTTCTTTAATTTGATTTAAATATGTATATTAAGTGATTCTTATGTGTTAGATTTGAAATGATTAATGGATGTTAAGGTTATGTGAAGTTAGAAGTTAAGTTAGGTTAATAAAGTTAGTAATTAGGAAGTTAGATTAGCATTAATTTAATTGAATATTGTATACCAACGTGCAAAGTGTGATTTGAATGTAAAATGGTTGATGTAGAATCAAGAGATAATCAAGATAAGGAAGGGGATCATGAAATATAAGATCATCCGTTCTGTCTGTGTTAATTAGGAGCGTAGGCGGCGAAGTGAGTAAATAGTATATGTAATGCCATCATTATGAAAGTCATTTTCCATGTGTTTCATTACAAGATTTTCATGAAAATGAGATTTTAAGCTTCATGTTTTCACAATTATATGTTCCAAGAATTTCAAGTATGAGATTTCAAATTTTATGAATTTCAAGAATGAGCATTCAAGTTCCATATTTTCATGAATTTCATGTTCCAATTATTCCAAGTTTCATGTTTTTATGATTTCCATATTCAAGATCTTTAAGTTCTTTGATACACGATTCATATGTTCAAGTAATGACAAAAATTTACAAGTTAATTGAAGTATTAAGATTTTATGTTCATGTGCTCACAAGATCTCAGAATTCTTTTATTTTATTACTTACCAGTTGGATGAATTATCAAGTTACTATACTCATGAGTTTGAAAAAATGGAAATATTTCTTTTATTTAATTTATTTTCATGATTGGAACAAGTGAACAACGTGATAGAAATCCTCTAACTGATGGGAGTTTCATCAGGCTATGTGCACATAGTAGCTTACTTGAAATGGCTAAATTTGTCAAGGTTCCACCTAGGGGGGCCAAGTGCCTTAAGGCGCAAGTACCTGATCAGTCTTACGTTACATGTTACAAGTATAAGTACAAATTCAAGTTACAAGTCACAAGTTGATTTTTGTCTCAATGTGAACAAGGGCATGACTATTGTATATCATTTCTAATATCTTGCTTCAAATCACCAAGTTTTTAAAATATCATTACATAACTGCAATTATATTTTATTCAAGTTATCAAACTAGTGATATAATTAAAATTTTAATATATAATTTTTTTTAAAAAAAATATTAATGCATAATTGCATTTTGACGTATATAATATATATTATTTATTTACTGAGTTTTTATACTCACCCCTTTCCCCTAAATTTTTTCAGGCTGAGTATAAGAGTCTCCTTCGAAGGTTGAGTCACTCTCTCTGTTTCTCTTGTAACAGTCTCCCCTTCCTCTGTAGCATCATCTTCAATCTCCCTCAGCAGAATAGCCTAGCACTCTCTCTCAACTGTCCAAACAACCTCAAGCCAAAAACATCCTTAGCCACAGTACGACTCTGCCCCATCTAAAGTGTTAAACTCACTACTCTAGCATCACCCTAACAAGTAGAACTGAAAAAATAGATACCCAGCTATTAGACAGAAAATCAGAGCCCTCATCCTAAGCCTCTGCCTCTTTAAGTTTCTAAAGTCACTGGGGTCCTGAAACTCTTCGATCAGAGTGGTCAGATTCACTCGACCATCAATGACCATACGACTAGGAACAACCTGGGGGCAGGTCTAGAAACTCCTGAAAAGTCCAAAAATGCCCAACTTTAAACTCTGGTACCACCAGGAATGCCTCCAGATCGTAGCCAAGTATGGCGTTGAAATTTTTGAAAGTGGAGGCACAGCTCCTCCACAGCAGCACCAAAACAAAAAGCACGGGCCACCGCGTCCCAAAACCAAAAGCAAGCCCTCAGAAAATCCCAATCGACTCACACTCCTCATAAAGTCACCATTGATACAATACTGTATCTGCCTAAATTAATGCTCTCCTTATTCTTAAGTTTCTTGGTCTATAAATGCATGTAGTGGCTGAAATACGACTCCATGGACGCAAAGAATCATATAAAAAATTATACTCATACACAGAGCATAAGTTGAGAATCCACCCTTTTGCATCCATGCAATCATCTATTACATGCATCATCAAATTATGTAAAAGATCCATAAATCCCAAAGCATGCAAACATAAACATGCATCATCTATGTACAAACATACATGCAAGTGTGATCGTGCAAGTCATACACCATCATACACAAGCTGAGCTAATGGCCTCTTCTTCTTGAAGTTGACCAACATCTTTCTGAAACTGACCGATACATTCTCGAAGTTGATTGACAAAGCTGACCGAAGCCCTCTCAAATCAGACACCTTCCCAACCCTGACCGCGGTAACAACCTTTCACCCGATTCTAACCGTGGTAATAGTTTTTCACTCGATTCTGACCGCGGTACTATTATGACTTTGCTTCTATGCTAAGCAGTCGTCCGTCACCCAATTCTGACTGTGGTAATAATTTTTCACTCGATTCTGACCGCGGTACTATTATGACTTTGCTTCTAAGCTAAGCAGTCGTCCTTCACCCAATTCTGACTATGGTAATAATTTTTCACCTGATTCTGACCGCGGTACCATTTTGACTATGCTTCCAAGCTAAGCAGTCATCCTTCACCCGACCCTGATCTTAGTAGCAATCTTTCACCCGATCCTGACTGTGGTAACCACATTTCACTCGACCCTGATTGTGATAATAATTTTTCACCCGATTCTAATAGCGGTACCATTCTAACTTTACTTCCAAGCTAAGCAATCTTTCACCCGACCCTGACTGTGGTAACAATCTTTTATCCGATTCTGACCGTGATAACTATCCCTTTGGTTCCACTTTTCACTTCCATTTATCAAGTTAAGTTTCCACTTATAAATGTTTAGGAAAGATTACTTAAACATCCCTGTGGTCCATTCTCCCATATATTTATCAAACTAAGTCACATTCTCCACCCATAAATGTTTAGGAACAATTGCTTAAACATCACTTTGGTTCCTTGTACCATCCCTTTTCTCGAGTTCACTATCATCAGAACTGCCTAGTAAATAGACATTTTTTATGAGGGAAAAACTGTGAACCCTCAATTTAGCACCTTCAAAAATATTTCTAAACTCACCAGAGCTAATCGGAATATTTTTCTATCCAAACTGACACTTTTCCAATCCTGACCGGACTTTCTGTACTAGATAGCACTTTCTCAAAACTGACTGCCAAACTGTCCAATAATTAATTTTGGATCCATCGCTACTGACTAATAATTTTTTAGACTTCAAAATATCCCAAAAACTGACTCGGAAGCCCCGAAAACTGACCCGAAAGCCCCAAAAATTGAGCCGGTGAATGGAAAGGCACGAAAACTGTCACGACCCATCTTCAAAGTCGCGACTGTCCTAGGGCATGGGACAACTTAAGGTATCCGAAGACCCGTAGAACCCATGAACTTAAACATTTAATTAAAATTTTGACAGCATAACAGCTCAACATATAACATATCCATAATTCATAACTTGCCCAAGATCACAACCTGTATAAAAATATACACTTCCAATATCTAGCCTCATATCCTTATTTCATTCAAGCATATCATAGAATCTCCCATGCTCAATTCCGTAATCCTAACACATATCTATGCTAGGAAAACTAACATTTTGTATATACATACATAAAAATAATTTTTGAACATGCTAAATTCATATATACATTTTACACATAAAAGCAAGTTTAATACTTTATACTTCTATATAAAACCTATACACCATTGGAGCTTCTAGACTGGAGCATCTTCAAAATATAAACTTAACATTTTCTTGTGGTTCCTCAATCAAGTAAGGGTAGTCGAGGAACAACTTTTATACTCAGCCTGAAAAATTTAGGGGAAAGGGGTGAGTATAAAAACTCAGTGAATAAATAATATATATTATATACGTCAAAATGCAACTATACATTAATATATATTTTTTTAAAAAAATATATATTAAAATTTTAATTATATCACTAGTTTGATAACTTGAATAAAATATAATTGCAGTTATGTAATGACATTTTAAAAACTTGGTGATTTGAAGCAAGATATTAGAAATGATATACAATAGTCATACCCTTGTTCACATTGAGACAGAAATCAACTTGTGACTTGTAACTTGAATTTGTACTTGTACTTGTAACATGTAACGTAAGACTGACTAGGTACTTGCGCCCTAGGGCACTTGGCCCCCCTAGGTGGAACCTTGACAAATTTAGCCCTTTCAAGTAAGCTACTATGTACACATAGCCTGATGAAACTCCCATCAGTTAGAGGATTTCTGTCACATTGTTCACGTGTTCCAATCATGAAAATAAATTAAATAAAAGGAATATTTCCATTCTTTCAAACTCATGAGTATATTAACTTGATAATTCATCCAATTGGTAAGTAATAAAATAAAGGAATTCTGAGATCTTGTGAGCATATGAACATAAAATCTTGATACTTCAATTAACTTGTAAATTTATGTCATTACTTGAACACATGAATCGTGTATCAAAGAACTTAAAGATATTGAATATGGAAATCATAAAAACATGAAACTTGGAATAATTGGAACATGAAATTCATGAAAATATGAAACTTGAATGCTTATTCAGCTTTGTCAGTCAATTTCGAGAAGGTATTGGTCAGTTTCGGAAAGATGTTGGTCAACTTTGAGGAGAAGAGGCCATTAGCTCGGCTTGTGCATGATAGTGTATGACTTGTATGATCGCACTTGCATGTATGTTTGTGCATAGATGATGCATGTTTATGTATGCATGCTTTGGGATTTATGGATCTTTTGCTTAATTTGATGATGCATTTAATGGATGATTGCATGGATGCAAAAGGGTGGATTCTCAACTTATGCTCTGTGTATGAGTATAATTTTTCATATGATTCTTTGCGTCTATGGAGTCGTATTTCAGCCACTACATGCATTTATGGACTAAGAAACGTAAGAAGGAGGAGAGGATTAATTTGGGCAGATACAATATTGTATCGATGGTGACTTTATGAGGAGTGTGAGTCGATTGGGATTTTTTGAGGGCTTGCTTTTGGTTTTGGGACGCGGTGGCCCGTGATTTTTGTTTTGGTGCTGCCGTGGAGGAGCTGTGCCTCCACTTTCAAAAAGTTCAATGCCATAGTTGGTTGCGATCCGGAGGCAGTCCTGGTGGTGCCAGAGTTCAGAGTTGGGCATTTTTGGACTTTTCAGGAGTTTCTAGACCTGCCCCTAGGATGTTCCTAGTCAGATGGTCATTGATGGTCTAGTGAATCTGACCACTCTGATCGAAGAGTTTCAGGACCCCAGTGACTTTGGAGACTTGAGGAGGTAGAGGCTTAGGATGAGGACTCTGATTTTCTGTCTGATAGCTGGGTATCTGTTTTTTCAGTTCTACTTGTTGGGGTGATGCTAAATAGTGGGTTTAACACTTTAGATGGGGCAGAGTCGTACTGTGGCTGAGGATGTTTTTGGGTTGAGGTTGTTGGGACAGTTGAGAGAGAGTGCCAGGCTATTCTGTTGAGGGAGATTGAAGATGACGCTACAGAGGAAGGGGAGACTGTTACAAGAGAAACAAAGAGAGTGACTCGACCTTCGGAGGAGACTCTAGGAGCTATTGAGGGTTCGACAATACAGGCTGCACTGGTTACTCAGACTGCAGTGACAATGACAATGACAGAGAAGATTGTGACTTAAGTGAGGAGACAGGGTGACACTACAATGGTGGTTTAGAGGAGGGTTACTACAACCAGTGTAGAGAGGAGGACTACTATTTTTAGGGTTCAGAGGAGGATTTCAGTTACAGCAATAAGGACTGGTTCCTGAGCTACTACTGCATAGAAGAGGATTTCTAGGAGTAGTTCTGGAGCTGCTGACATTCGGGGTAGGATTTTTGGTATAACTGTGGGGAGCAGTTCTGGCTCTGCTATTACTTCTACTACTGCAACGGAGGGGGCTACAGAGACTAGGAGGAGGGGTGTGACCATTGAGGAGATTGTGGTGGACTCTGATTCTGACAAAAGCACAAGGGATGTGCATCCTAGGAGGAGGAGAAGGATTGGCTGGACTATGACTTCAGACATGATGACGACATTTGCTTTTGTCCTTAAGTTGCTTAGGATTTGCTACGAGTTTTCTGTGTTTGCGTATACCTGCAAGCTGATGTGACTACACGATGCGGGATAAGCTATAGATGATATTTGGAACAAGCTATCATTTTTTTTTTTGAGATGCTGGATAGTATTTTGTAAAATCTGATCATCATTGTATAAGACATCTTTCATTTTTGCTCTAATTTCTACCTAAGCTGCCCTTTTGGGTTTTCAACTTAGCGAGCTTGCTCTAATTTTTGCCTAAGCTGCCCTTTCGGGTTTTCAACTAAGCGAGCATTTTCTTTTTATTATTATTTTTTTTTAGTAAAAGAACCAAGTGAATGATGCATTTAGGCATAGAGGAAATAAGAATGCGATGCTTTGTCATGTGAAAAAAAAAGTGCTTTGTACTATGATTTGGACCGCACCCAAGTCGGGATGCCTACGTATCCCTTACATCATTTTTTTGTCATTTTCTTTTAGGGAGAATCAGGTCCACGTAGTTCTTGTTACAGATGCATTTGAAGATGGAGAAACTAACTGCAGACAATACTTTCAGATCTTTAGTTAGTCCAGATTGCAAAGGTTGGGGAATTTATTCCTGTCCACGTCCATGAGGATGACGCCTTCGTCGGATAGAATCTTCTTTAGAACGTATGGTCCAGCCCATTTTGGTATGAACTTTCCTCTTGGGTAGTGCACAGGAGCTCGGATCACTTTTAGGATAAGATTCCCTTCTTGCAAACCTCTGTTCTTTCACCTTTTGTTGAAATGTCTGGCTAGCTTTTGTTGATAACCTTGAATCTTATACAAAGTGTCCATTCTCTTTTCGTTGGTGGCATTCAACTGGTCATGATACCCTCTGATCCATTCTGTTTTCATTCTTTACAGCTTCTGCTTAACAGGCTTTATGTGTGTGTAAGCTGGAATTTTGTGAACCGCGATGCTTGGGTCTATCATGTCCTTAGGTTCCACGCAAAACAGTCCAGGAAAACACGAGTCCTTTGATTAATGCCTGCCTGTCATGATATGCAGATACAATGTATGCGACTTTTTATTTTTACTCTGTGCCATAATTAATTGATTCTTTTGCCTTTTTCATTCATTTTTTTTTCATTTTCTTTTTCAGATGATGAATCAGAAGAAGTAGAGTAAAACAGAAGGTTCAAACTTTTCATTGCTGATAAAAGTCCCATCATCATAGGTTACATTAAAGGATAAGCTTGGAAGGCAAAATACAGACTCAGAAAGGAAGACTCGATAGACTCAAAAGACTTGGACGGACTCAGGGGACTCCACTTATACTCGAAAGACATAGACTCAGAGGACTTAGACTCGGACATGGACTAAGAGGACTCGGGTACAGCAGGGCTAACACCCTTCTAAAAGTACCAATTATTGGTTGGAGTTTAGGATGGTTGGATGAGCTCAGTGGTTCGGAAGAGGATTGGTGGCAATATTAGGCTTTGGCTTAGGGGCAATGATGTCTCCGTTGTTAATGAGATCCTGAATTCTATGTCTCAGAGCCTTACATGCGTCGATCTTATGCCCCGCTTCATGGTGGTAATCACAATGCTCGTTTGCATTGTAGACCTTGGGCAAGGGACTTGGAGGAGCTCATGGTTCAAAAGGCTTAACCAGATGAGCCTCTAGGGCTTTCTTGTAAACAATGCTGAGGGGCATGCCTAGCTCAGAGAAAGTCTTCCTTGATTCTAACCTCATTGGCTGATAAGAGACAACATTTACATCCCCTCCTCTTTGAGTGATGGAGTTGGTTGTGTAATTATTGTTCTTGTGATACCTCGAACTAGAGGATTCATCTTTGATTCGTCCTGATTGGATCAAATCCTTGATCTTGGTGGCGATGGTGATGAGAGCCCTGAAGTCTGCGAGATACTGAGTTTACAGATGGACTTGATATTGAGGGAGGAGATTTTTAACAATGATGTCAATATGATCTACTTCAGATGGGAAGTTTACCATTTGTACTGCTTTGGACCTCCACCTCGTAAGGAACGCGGTGAAGGACTCTCCTGATCTTTGCTTGGTCGTTTCTAGATCTCGACGGGTGACATCCACCTCGATGTTATAGTGGTATTGCTTGACAAATGCATTGCATATGTCATCCCAACTTTTCTTATGGTTCTGATCAAGATCTAGCAACCATTTAACAGCTGCTTTGGTAAGAGATTGTTAGAATAACTGAGCAAGGAGCTCGTCATCCACTCTAAATGGTCTAATGTCACCCACATACATTTTGAGATGAGTCTTGAGGCATGTGGTGCAGTTAAACATATCCATGATCGGCATTTTGAACTTAGGTGGAACCCTCACATTCGGGAAGAGAGCTAGAGAGTCGACATCTATCATGTCTTCATGCTTCTTGATATTTTTGAGAGTTCTCTCCATAGCCTCGAATTTTTCCATTAGTTTCTTAGCTTCAAGAAAGCTAGAGAAGTCCCCACTTTGAAAAAGATTCGTAGTGGGGGATGGAGTAATGGCGTTCAGGTCCAAAGAAGGAGTGTCAGAAGCCTTCCCTTTAGTAGTCAGATCGATAATGGGAGCAGTAAGAGTAGGAGCATGGCTTGTTCCAGCCTGAGTGGAAGCGTGCTATGTACGAGCGGGAGCAGTGGTGGCATTGGTCATTTCCCAGACCTAATTGAGGATGGACTAGTGTTGGGTGTTCAGGGTGTTAGTAAAGTTGGCAGACTGGGTACTGAGAGCATTGGTGAATGTATCGGCCTGAGTTTTAAGGGCGGTGGTGAGTGTATTTTGGAAAGCTTCCTCTTGTTTCTTGAGGAGGCTGGCGAAAAAAGTGTTCATGGCATCCTAATCAAAGGTGTTGGCCATTGGTACTTTCAAAAGAAAAGGAAAGGAAAGGGTAAGAATTTACACTGGAAACAGACAGATGCAATGGTATATCGGGAAAAGGATTCCCTTCACCGGGTTTATTGGTTAGATATTTTAGGTGATGGACCACCGGTTTTGGTCTACAGGGTGAGAAGACTCTATTTTCGAGTTTTTTATGCATGTATCCATGATAATGTCATGATGCATGTCAAAAAGAGTTTCATGGTTCATGCACAAAAAGTCTTGATTATTATGGTACATGGAACCTATAGTCCAAGACTAAGACAACTATATGCACAAGGGTGAAGGGTAGCTTGGTTTAAGGGTCCCCGTCCCACTAGAGCATCAATATACCTAACCACATATGAGTCAAAGAGACTCGCATGGGTCCAATAGTACGGATTGCTCGTTACACCACTAAAATTATCGGGGATTCGTCGCGGGGTGGAATGCTTTCGCTATCTCCCAACATACTC
>CATKHJ010257255.1:0-10054 GCA_949750685.1 Vernicia montana
CTAGTTAGTGTATCAAATAGGGCCCAAAACCTTCTGTCCGGACCTAGAGCCCGGCCCGTGTGATCTTCATCTTCATCAAAATTCAAAACAGCACAGGGAAACCCCAAAAATCTAAAACCTAGAACAGAAAAAATTAGAACAAAAATGATGAGACGATCTCTAGCGAGAAATGCAATTCTTTACACTCGCAATTTCCTTCACTCTTCTTCGATTCTAACCTCCAAAACCCCTAATCCCTCACTCGCCACTTCAACTCGGTGCAAATTCAGGCTCTACTCATCCGAGTTAGACTCGTCCAGTAAACCACCTCCTGAATCAGCTCTACTAGCCGAGTCCGACTCGTCCAGTAAACCATCCCCTGAATCAGCTCTACTAGCTCAACTTAAAAAGAAAGATGACTCCGTCCAAGTTACTGATGTCAGTAACAAAGGTATGTAATGTTATTATCTGTTAGCCAAAAATCTGACATTCTATCATTTAAATGCTATAATTAAGCTACTATTAGCAACCAAAAAAATAATTTTAAAAAAAATCTGAACATGTTTGTGATTATTCTTTTTCTATTTTTAGGTTTTTTCTTAAGATCAAATTTTTATTTGATTAAGTGTTTAATTTGCTTGATTTTCAGAGCTGAAGGATCTAATGGAAAAGTACTTCAAAGGCGACGAGGAGGTGCTTCCTTCCATTATGGAAGCAATTTTAAGCCGGAAGGTGGCAGGGAAGCATGAGGAGACAGATGATGAATTGACGGAAGAATTGAGAATGAAGCCGTTAGATGATGTGAAGGACAAAGAGTTTGAATCGGACTTCGAGGAGTTGTATAAGACAGATGAGGAGCTTGATGATTTGTATAATGCTAAGGAACATGTGGTGAAGAAAATGGTGAAAGATGAATATTTTAATATGGATGATAAGAAATGGGATGAGATGATTAAGGAGGGGGTGGAACATGGGTTTTTAAAGGATACTAGGGAATGTGAATCAATTCTTGAGGATATGCTTAGTTGGGATAAGCTCCTTCCAGGTATAATGGTGTGCCCTTTTTCTTGTTCTTCTCTTTGTTATATTTATCATTGATTTCTGCTGTGGACTTTACATGTTATTTAAGAACTAGAGTTTTCAAAGTTCGGAAGCAATTTAGTTTTGAACATATGAATGTGGAAAAGATGCCTTCATTTTGGCAACCATGTGGTTAAAACTGAAATAACATATATTTAGGCTGTGATATGGGATATGGATTTCATATAGGAAACTAGTTCACTGTGATAGCTTTGCTCCTCTTTTGGTCTGATTGTGAAGGAGCAACAGTTCTTTCTGTCAGTGTCAATAAGAATGGCAAGAATATCATGTAAAGTTATTATTTAAATATGAGTAGGAAGTTATATTGTTAGGTTGTTGGTGCAGGAAATTTTGCTGAAGACCGTTTTGGCATGTGTAAGCATGATTAAATTCTCATTTATGCCTCAATATATGCTATGACATAATATAATTTGCTTATCTTGCTGGAAAATAACATGGAAGTCATTTGAGTATTAATGATTCAATCATCTTTTTTAATACTTGCCTCTCGTGATGTTTGCATATTTTGTAGGTCAACTTAGTTTCTTTGCCGACAACTTTATATGTCATTTTTAGCATCTTTGCAACCGCATTTGCAATATGGTTTTATCATGTTTAAGTGATATTTATTCAAATTGTGAACTTGTGGTAGCCAGAATTTTCCTCTTTAAATTTGAGAGCTTTTGGGATATAGTTTTAAGGCTCGGTTTTACTAACTATTTTGGCACTGTAGTTGCAGAATTCAAATATACTTGGCGTAATTGTTTGTCTAACTTGATTACTTAACAGATGACATCAAGGAAAAAGTGGAAAAGAAGTTTAACGAGTTGGGGGATATGTGTGAAAGAGGAGAGCTTGAACCTGAGGAAGCCTATAAACTTTTCAAGGATTTTGAGGATGAGATGGTCATGGAATATGGAAAGAGATTGGAAGCTGAGGGTCCCCCACAATTTGATGAGACTGCAGTGCCAGACAAGAAAAAGGACTTAGATGACCCACCAGGTGAGGGGCCAATTCTTAGGTGGCAAACACGAGTAGTCCTTGCTCCAGGTGGTGATGCATGGCATCCCAAAAACAGAAAAGTGAAAATGGCTGTTACAGTCAAGGAGCTTGGCCTTTCGAAACATCAATTTAAACGACTGAGGGAACTGGTCGGGAAACGATACCATCCAGGGAGAGACGAACTTACAATCACCAGCGAGAGGTAAAGTTGGATATATATATATATATCCTGTTAATACGGTGCTTTCAACAATTTTTGTGTCTCAACAATCAAGTGATTATGGCAAGTCTGGTTGCAACTAGATAAATGAAATGAAACAATCCATCTAAACTTAACCTAATTAGTCTGTATGGATTAGTTGAATTTTTTGTTTTATTAATCATTTTATCTTAATTTCTTTCCTGCCATTGCCATTCCTCTCAGTTTTAAGAGGGATATGCTGTCGTTTGCATTTTTCTCTGTCTGAATAGCAGTTTAAAAATGTTTTTGATTGATTTGGTAATTGATCCTGCATGATTTTCATAGGCTACTGAATTATATTAGCTGACATTTTCATGCATTTTAAGACTTCTTTGATTGTGCATCTTCATTATGTGCACTCTACATAACTAGAAAAGTGACAATGGTTTTCCTTTTGAAGGTTTGAGCACCGGGAAGAAAACAGAAAAGATTGCCTTAGAACTCTCTATTCACTCCTTGAGGAAGCTGGGAAAGCTAACAAGTTGGCAGAGGATGCTCGAGCCTCATATGTCAAGGAAAGACTTAGAGCTAATCAAGCTTTCATGGAGAGGCTGCGTGCCAAGGTAATGAGACAAGCATCTAACATCATCTCTACATGATAATACCTGTGGAAGATTGAAACTTGAGGTTCAGGAAATTCCTTAACACTTCAGTTTTTTGTTGTTAACGTCGCCATCTTTTCAAAGAAAATTATTTGGAAACCGGAAAATATTGTTCCTTGATGTAAATATTTGCATGTCTTTTTACATAAACTCTTAGATTTTGCAAGTTGTTGATGTAGCCAATCAATCGACAGATGCCCTTGTTGCTGATAAAATTCACTTTTTGGCCGCTTATTATTTTTAAGAAAGATATTGCTATTTACTTTCTATTATGTTAGGTATAGCTTTTCTGAATAACCGATTCTATTGCTTCTTGGTGATGCTATATGTCTTGAAAATGGGTTATGTTATGAAGTGCGTTTCTTTCAGCATTCATTCTCATTAGCTTTTGGAAGCCAATTTAACTCTACTATTTGAGATTGAAACTGTATCCTACTTCTATTAGGTATCTGTAGTCCTTTCTGCTGTAAGCTGTAGACTTTTAAATCGTTTTTTAGGCTTTGCATCTACTTTCGCCTGGAAATCTCTACTTTCATCGTCGTCATCATCATCGTAGAAGTGCTCCTCTTCCTCTTCACTATCCTCCTCCTCGGCCTCCTCCTCATCAACATAATGCTCCTTTTCATCCGCACAATATTCCATCCAATATATTATTGGATTATTATTTTCTTCTCCATCATCCTCATTCATCACATCCTCATTACTGATATAATTGCCCTCATCCTCTTCATGTCCCTCTTCTTCCTTATTATCAACACATTCATCCTCATTCAGAACCCACATTTAATTACATTTACCATATTCTATATTATTATAATTTGACGATCCATTTCCGTATATTGATTGTTGTGTACGATTACCAATACAATATTCAATATACAGCTCAATAAATTGCATTCTAGTTTGTTGTCTAATGACTCTATAAATGTCATACACACAACGGTCATCAGTGATTTCAGCTAACTCATATATTAATCTTGTAGATGTCGACATTGGTTTTTTAAAATATATTTTAGTAATTATTGCATCTAATTCAATTACATCTTTGATGATTTGAACTAGTATATTATAATAAGATATCTCTCTATCCTTATTAATAAATCTTGAGTGGTCATTTATGTAGGTCTATCCATAATTGGTTTGGATTATTTCGCCTTCCCAATAAATAATGAAAGCCGGTTAATTTGTCATAACCGATTGTTTAACATTTAAAAGTGAACAAAGTAAATTAATGTAAAATTATGTTTATTTATTTATCTAAGTTGTATTTAAATACAACTACTCAAATATAATATCACTATAAATATATCTAATCACAATTAATAAATATTTTCATTATTCTTATGAAGCATAATAGTATTTATACTCAATGAAAAATAATTGTTATTTAATTTTCTATAAACAAATAATAACACCCTAATCAATTTATTTCTGATGATTGAAGCAAATTTTTAATATATATAATTATCTTTTCAGATATTTAATGTGAATTAATAATAAATTATTCAAACATAAAGCATCACAACCGAAATTTTTTTGTCATTATAATCACATTACTTATTAATTCTCTCAACAAATATTATTTAATTAATAAAATAAATAAATTTACCACTTAATTAAGTTATTAAGTAAATATTTTTATTTTATATATGTAATTATTAGGAATAACTAAAAGTAATATCTTTTTATTTTTCTTTGCTATTTTTAAATTTTTTTTTTCCAATACCCAATTTTTTAAAAAATGATCTTTTACTAAAATATTTTTTAATATATATACAAGTTTTCCTGTAACTAACAATTTTTAACCCTTCTATTTTTTTAACTAACGAAACTTTTACAAATAACATTTATATTTATTTTTCCTTATATATAAATAATTTTTCCTCTAATCTTTGAAATGTTTTTGTAATTATAAATTTCATTATTACCTAATTTTTTTTCTATTAAAAATTTTATTAACATTTATAGTTATTTTTCATTCTATACAATATTAACTCTTATAGATGACTATTTTTTAACCTATATTTTTTTTTTGACATTTTATTTGCCAATTTACCTTCACTTGTACATATTTCTTAATTTTCTTACAAAAATTATATCAATAATATCTTTTTTTTTCCTACACAAATCTATTTTTTTTTTAAATACCAACACATTATTTTACTATGTTTTTCCTTGTAATTAAAAATTATTTATCAATCATATTTATACCCAAAAAATTAACTAACTTACTAAAAAAAATATAACATTATTTTTAATTAAATTACTTGTTGCAGTTAACAATCATTTTTGTAAATCCTCTGAATAATAATAATTTGTAAGAAAAACATTTTTTTTTTCAATATCATTAAAATTTATGACCAAAAATTTTTGATTCGTTAATTAACACAACAAAAAAAAAATTTAAAACATTCATTTTTAATTTTTTTTTACCTAAACGCTCTTCAAAATTTTCTTCTTATTTTCTTCTATAAAGTTAAAATACCATTTTTTATAAATGGTAGACACACTTAAGAGCAAAAGGAGCTGAGAGAATGAGAATGAGAAAACTAGAGAAATTAGAGAAAGAGATAGAAGAGTTTGAGAGGAAGAGAAATTGGAGAAGGAAGGAGATACGATTGCTGCGATTTTGAGATTGAATTTCTGCGTTTTGAGATTGAATTTCGAGAAATATGATTATTCCGCCAATTTTTTTTTGCAAACTATACACTTCCACCACTTTTTTTTGTGGTTTAACGCATAGAATCCCCCTATTCATACGACCTTTAAAATTTTCGCCACTTTTTTTTTGTGATTTAACTCAGAGAATCTTCTATTCATACAGACTTTCATATATTCTGCCATATTTTTTTTAGAGATTCTATGAAGTATACTCTCCAGTGAATCTTTTAGGAAAAATGTGATACATTCGTCACTTTTTGTTGTTACTTTATCTTTCCATCATTTTTTCCAGAGATTTTTGTAGCTATTCTTAGGGATGGCAATGGGACAGGAAATCCCCGTTCCTTGAAGAGATTCTCAGAATTTTATCCCTATGGGAGTGGGGATGGGGGATATTTCTTCCTCGTTAGCGGGGATAGGGCGAGGACAGTGAGTGTATTCTCCATCCCGCGGGGATCCTCATCCTCGTCCCCGTGGGGACCCGATATTATATTTACATAATTATTCCTAATATATATATATATATATATATATATAAACACATGTATTAGGATTTCTAATTTTATCACTCATTCTTTGTAATTCTTTCACATCATAACAACTCTAAAGAAATTTATTTAAGTACTCTCATGCTTGTATGTATGCTAAATTTTTTAATGTTTTATTAAATAAAATTGCAGAATATTTTTAATATATTAGGCGTATTTACATTTTAATTTTGTTTGGTTGATGCTTTTTATGACTGAATCTATTAACATTTTCTAAATAAATTTATTCTTATTTTTCAGCCATTATTTATGAATTTTATAAATATAAAAAAATATATTAGTAATAATATATATATATATAATAAGTACATACATATAAGTAATGTATAAAAAAAATAATAAAATATATAAGTAATACTAATAATCAAAATATCTCCAATTATATATATATTGTGAGTTTAAACCTAATTAAAATCTAATTTTTAAATTTTTATACATTAGATTTTACTATCTAAAATTAAATTAAGATAAGACAAAAAAAAAAAAAATAAGTAGTGAATAGGGATCCCTACGGAGACAGGGATGGAGATTAAATTGTCTCCGTTTGTAAGGCGGGGATGGAGGATGGTACCCCCGCCCCGTTGCCATCCCTAGCTATTCTGCCAAAATTTATAGTGTTTTGCAACTTTTCGCCAATTTTTTTGTCATTTATAAGTTTTCGCCAAAATTTATAGTATTTTTGAAGTAAGACCATTATATTTCCGCCAAAATTTTTAATTTATTGACTTTTCAAACAAAAAACCCCATAATTTGAGAATTATTTTTCCAAATACCCTAAATTTGAATTTATTATTTTCAAAAGCATTAATTTGGTCAATTGCCCAAGAGGCAAAGTGTCACGACCCGATTTCATAGGCACGTGACCGGCACTAGGGTACGGGAAAGTTTAAAACTTTCAGAACCCGTAGTCAGCCTGACATATCATACTATCAAGGAACATATCATATTATCAAATAATATACCACATAAACATATCTCAGAGGCTAAGGGCCCACCTGCTAACAGAACCTGTATCAACATTATAGCATATCAATCAGTCATATCTCATCAGGTTCCTGTTCAGCAGACTATCTCATAAGTCAGCAAATTATCTTATAAACATAGTACTGACATCACACATAATTATACAGTAATATAGATACAAATAAAGTTTACTGTAATTGCGGATATTCTAGAATTTATTATTACACACAACAACATTTATTTACAAAATCCAGGAGATGGCAGGGAAGCTCAATAGTAATAACTCATCCTACAACTTGAAAAAAAAGTAGTGAGACAGGAATGAGCGACTCAGCTCAGTGAGTGATACCAACCAATATACCAACCTAGTGTCCTAATGCCATTCTATCATTAATACTCATGCAATATGTCACAAACACAATTTATCATATAATCTCATACAAGGATGGGAATCAGTCCACAGGAATCATACTATCATCAAATACGGGGAGCCGACCCCCACCTTGGCTCTCTGTGTCCAACTGAAAAGTACTCATAATATCCAATACATAGGGTACCAGCTGTCCTTGGCCGAAGCCATGCAGCGATCAGACTGGCAGCAGCGAGCGATGGACAAGTTCCTGAGCTGTCATACACCAGTCAAAGCTCGTCCATCATATATCATATTCACATTCCTAGTGACTCTTGTGTCATCCCAATACCATCCAGCATCCACAATAATTATGCAACACATAATTGATAAATCATTCACATACATGTGGTAGAATGTTCAATAATATCTTATAGTGCATAATTATATAATATATATATTCATTCAACAAATGTAGATGCATGATAGGCAGGAAAGTATATTAGAATCACTCACAACACAGACGTCGAGAACCAAAAGTCGGTCACTGACTAGGACCTGGAACTGCTGATGACGGTCCTGCACGATCTAGAAAATAACATATAACGAATCATTAGGAATGGAATTTTAATTATAACTAACTAACTAAATTCATAACAATCCCGACACGCTGAAATAAATCATTCAGATACTAAATTAATCATTAAGGATAAATTCCGGACTACTGGGCGCACTCATCGGAGAGTCGCCGGAAAAGTCATCGAAAACTATCGACTGTGTCGGATAGCTGCAAAATTTGTGTCAATAAATTCGTATCGAAGCATGGATACCGAAAATATGCACCACTTAATTTTCTCACCGACGGATTGCCAAAAAGACGCGTCGGCAGATCCGAAATTACACCGTAAATAGGCGAAAATTCAAACGTTCTCCATAATTCGCAAATGAGATACCAAATCGAAGCTTACGAGATAATGAGTCCAACAGTACAAGAATCGTCAGAAATAGAGGTCGAAAAGTTGGCGAAACAGTGGTCGGAACGTTTCTGGCCGGTGACCGGTTCGGCGGCGCGTGCGGCGACTCTGGGCGGCGGACGGCGACCGGGTTGATGGCGTTGGAAGCGTCTCGGCCTCCTTTTCACGGTGGTCCGGCGCGTGTCGACGGGCGGCGATGGGAAGGTGACGATCAGAGTTGTTTCTTTTCTGCTTCTCTCTCTCTCTCTCTCTCTCTCTCTCGGTTTCCGTTCTGTCCTTTCTGCTTTTTGCTTTCTGCTTTTTTTTTTTTTTTTTCTCTTTCCTTATCTTTCATATATATATATATATAAATAATAATAATAATAATAATATTTAAAATCTAAAATCTATTTAATTTAATTTACCCCTTTCAAAAATTAATACCCGATAATAAATCGAAATTCGGGGTATTACATAATCGATCCGACAGACCAGTTCAATCCGATTTTAACAACATGAGTATTTTTAGACAAGGTTACGCATTAATCAATATTAAATCCCATCTTCAAACAAGTTTATAAGATCATATATCAATCAAAACCAAATATTTTCCAATTAATCATAAATTTCCTTACCAATTAGATTAACACTTCAGATTGAGATTGAGATTGAGATTGAGATTGTGAATAAACATTTCACTTAACAAGATAAAAAATAAAAATAAAAGCCATTATAACTAAGGGTACGTTTGTATCAAGATTAAAAAGGATTAAATGTTACTCATGTAATACTTTAATCATTTTTAACCTTATTTAGTAAATTTTTAGATACTAAGGTTAATGTTTAATCTCCTTAACAATTACTCACACTTAAATTTTAATTTATTAACCTAAGAAATGTTAGGGTAAAGACATGTAAAAGGAAAAAGAAAAAAATTTTCTTTTTGATGGAACTAGGGCTGAGTACGGTTCAGTCCAAATTCAGGGATTTGAAAATTTTCGGGATTGAATTGAATTTCGGAGATTTTAATTTGTGGAGATCCAGAACCAGAATCAAAATAAAAAATCTACGTATTGTATTGTTCCGAAAATTTTGGGACAATATAATTCGGGAATAGGATATTTCGGTTCCGGTCCAATCTAATCCAATACAATACGGATATTTGGATATCTTGAAGAAAAAAAAAGAAATAAAAATATGCAATTTGATAACTTATATCAACAAAAATAATCAAAACCCATAATTTATCAATGATTTTAAACTAGAAAAATATAATTACTGTAAAAATATATTAATATAATTATATTAATATTTTACTTAATTCAAATATTTTTAATCTTAACTTATATACTTTTTAAAGCTAATAAATAATTTATTATAAGTTATAAACCACTTTCTAACTTTTTATACAAACTATTAGTTTATTACAAATAATTTATTATTGATAATGTATTATATAAATGTTAATTAATAAAAGAATATTTTTAAAAATTACAGTATTAGATACTAACAAAATTTTAATATAAAACTTTATTAGTATCACATAAATATAATTACAATTAAAATGACAATATTACTAGATTTACATATTAATACATTATACTTTTTTATTATTACTCATTAATTAATCATAACATATATTAAATTTTTTTTCTAAAACATATATGTAGTGAATT
>CATKHJ010257262.1:0-23395 GCA_949750685.1 Vernicia montana
CTCATCCAAACCTTGTAACATTCCATCCATACACAAGGATTTGGATCTTAATGTTAATCTTCCAAAATTTTTGGGGAAGAAAATTAGAATTACCAAAAGTTTTGGGATAAAAAGATAAATCTGAAAAATTAAAAGTACTATAGAGATACACAAATTAAAGTTGAAGGATTTTACTACAACAAATCAAAGTTTGAGGATAACAATGAAATCCTCTCATAGTTCAGGGACAATAGGTGAAATTAACTCTTCAAATTGCATATTGCAACAATATGAAGCTAACGGTCATGACACAATATTATAAAAATGAGTGTGTTATTCCAAAGAAAAAAAAAAAGTGTTGTTGGATTTTATTTTTTTCTTTTAGAAAAAAGTGATATTGGACTATTAGTTTGATTGAATATCTGTTATACAGTACAGAAAATTATATATTTAAATTTTAATAATTTATATTTTTTAAAGATAATTCCAGGCACTAAATTATAGTGAAAAAAGAAGCATAAATATATCAATTGTATCTTGCTCCGACAAAATTTTCGTGCAAGGTTTAAATTCTATAATACATTTTTATTTTTCTTAAAAGTAGTATAGCCATCAAAATTTTATATCACATTGAAAATATATATACTTTGTATATTATAAGTTTGAGTGAGAATTTTGCTTGGAATTCTATATATATATATATATATAAAGCCTTTAGACAGTGACAGAATTATAAATTTTTTTCATGATGTCAAATTTTTTATATCATAATTTACATCAAGATCAATATTATTAAAATCGAACCGAAAGTTAAATCAGTTTTTTTATCAGCTTGTGGTTCGATCGGTCCGACCGATCAATTTAATTGATCTGTCATTTTCTCTCCTTTATTTTTTAATTCAAAACGATGTCGTTTTGTAAATTTCGATCCGACCAATTCAATGATTATTTGGTTTTTCCAGTTCGGATCTTTTTTTCCTGTTTATAATTTTTTCGATTTTTTTGTAATTTAAAAACCGAATCAGTGATCGATTTCCAATTTAACTAATCTTACCGACCGATCCGTTCCGATTTTAACAACACTAATCAAGATGACATATATAACTAAACTAATTTCAATATATTTAAAGAAAATTTTCATCTAAAATAAGAAGCCAAATATAATATATAGTCAAATTTTTACATTTTTATACTTAAAACTTTTATATTTTAAAAATTAGAGTGAATCATAACCTCTTCAACCCTTAACTCTGTCGTTGCCTTTAGACATATATATGAATGTGACAAGCATAATACTATTATCATCTATGAGGTGTAAAATATAGCTTTATAAATGTCTCACTTTTGTAAAATAATAATAATAATAATAATAAATAAACAAGCATCTATAATTTATTTATTTAAGAAATTTTTTGAAAAGCAAAATATCTATGTAATTGTTGTTATGGAGATAATGGCTGGGCATTAACGGTGAAAAATAGACCGTTCATTACATTTACAGCCAAAGCCAATATTAATATTACACATCTTGCCCTCACCGACCATACAATTTAGTGGGCCAAATTCTAAATTCAAAACCTAAGGTAGTTGTAGAAAATTAGAAATAGAGGGAAAAATTTTATAATTTATGAAAAATTTACTCATCATGCAATTAGGACCCTTGGATAAAAAATAATTTAAAAATGGACCAACCGTCACCTAAAATTTGATAGCTAATGAGAGCCACATAAGCCACATTGTGTCAAATGAAGGCTTAATGGTGGGGTCCAACTACATGTGTATGTATCACAACCGTCATTTGGTTAATCATGGCAAAAAAGAAAGATTATTAACATTTTTGGGTTAACCTCAAAATCATCTAAAAAAGTGTTATTTTATGTAATTTTTCTTCTCGATAATTAATCCCAATCAGATGATAATAATTGTTATCATAATAATCAGATAAATTGGGTAAAAAGTGTAAAATATGGAACTTTTTATGGGCAAATCAGAAATATCGTTGTTAATTTTTTTCCACGTGTCAGTCAAACACTAAATACAAAATCCTAATGATTTACAATGATTTTTTTATTTATTTCTTTTACCACTTTTTGAAGTTTTGGACATTTGGTTAAACGACATACCAACACAGGTGACTTTTTTCTGACACTTGGACTGTAAAGATGAAAATTTGTCAAAATTGATGCCAACAAACTAATCATTTTCCTTTGGCAAAAAAATAAAAAAAATAATCATTTTCATTTTTTCCCTTTTAAAATAATTCTTTTACAATATATATATATATATATATATATATATATATATATATATAATATATCAAAAATTATTAGATGGACGGTACCATTCTTTTTTTATTTACATTAAAGTTAATTCACATGAACGTATTTTCACTTTAATCACACATGGATTTGAGTAGAAAGAACATGATACCGTCTTACTTAATAATTTCTCAAAATATATATTGAACAATAAATAATTTTTTTTTTTTTTACTTTATAAAGTTCAGCCACATAAAATCAATGGTTACTGACGAGTTTTTATTTAGTAATTTTAAAATAGTTTATAATATTATAAGATATCGAGTTTGAATTTTAGTATAAATTAAATTAAAAAAAATAAAATTAATATTTTCTTATGATGTTATGAAAATTTCATTTTAGAGTCTGTATTATTATAGTTAAAATTATGATATATATTTAAATTTTTACAAATGTCAATTAAATATGTATGTGTTTGAAATATTTAATTTAGTATACTTCCATTATAATCATTCAAAAGTGTTGTGTTAATATTTTTTAATAATTTTTGTTTATTGTGAAGAAAAATTAGCTTTTATCATTAAAAAAAAAGTATTGTGATAATATTTGATTATTCTTTTCTTTTTTTTTCTTTTAGCATTAGAGAGTGAAATTTAATATCAATAAGATTTAAATATTGACGTTCACTTCTAAAATAATTTCACATTACCACTAGACTAAAACACTAATTTAAAAATTTGATTACTTTAGAGTAACTTCCTTTTGTCGATTGTTCATCCTAGGAACTAGGAAGATGACAAATATAGTTAATCATTAATTTTTCATTAATAAAGTTTATCGAAATACACTAATTTGTCCATATGTTATAGTTCTTTTTTATATATATAATTATTAATCATTTAATTTCATTGTTAAAATTAAATGATTTTTTCATGAAATGATTATGAAATATAAATATTACAATCACTTACATTTAAAAAATAAAGAAAAAAATGAAGACAAATAAAAATAAAAAATAATTGAGTGAGATCAATCAAGGATGAGGATATACAACGTGAAGGGAAGAGAATTTGATTTCACAATAAGCCAAGTGTAATGAGGAAATCATTAAAAATTAAAAAATTTGGGCGATTTGTGTGATAAATTTATATTTGAAGTATCTTCTTTCAGTATTAAAAAAATAATTTTAAAACTAAAAAGAAAGTGAGTGAGAAAAAAAAAAGAGACAGAGAAAAAAGAAAAATAAAAATAAAGAACCAGAGCAAATCTAGTCGAAATGTGCAAATATGGAAAGGCTTGGGAGTCTTCTTTGGGGTTGTTTAGACTTGATCATGAGCCGGGTTCGATTTTTAATTAATGAAGGAAATTGTAGGTCGACCGAGTCAGACCTTTAGAAAATTAAATATTTTCTAAACTTAAATCCAGCCTATGAACATATCTAGAGCTATATGACCCATGGAAGAGCCTCTTTTGCAATTAATTCCTGAAAATTTTGAACAATAATTTTTTTTTTTTTTAAAGTAGGATTGAATATTCACTTCTTTAGATAATACTTTAAAAAAAATAATCTTTAGATAATACTTAAAAAAAAATAATCTTTTGATAATACTTAAGAGTATTTGATAATATCATTCAACACTTAAAATTAAAATTTTAAACACTAAATTGTTTTATAAGTTGTTTGGTAACTTTTTTCTTAAAAGTTTCAATTAAACACTTATGATAAGTCAAAATTATTAATTTAAAATTTGCATTGTATATAATAAGTTATTAGATTTTTTAATATTTTTATAATTTAAAAATTATATCACTTATTTTATTCAACATTTAAATTTACAGCACTTAATTTTTATTTTTACCAAACAACATCTTAGTATGAGAAAATGTTAAAAAATTTTAATTCAAGATTTAATAATAATTTAAAATGTAATAGATTAATGAATTTTGATTTTAATATTTATTTAACAAATTGCATTAAAAATATACTTTATAAAATTTGAATCCAACTAATTTATGTATGTATTTTTTATAATAATTATAATAATAATAATAGTTTGCTTTCCAACGTACCCAAAAAAAAAAAAAAAAGAAATATAAATTTATAATTTCTTATCTTAAATTGTTATGTACTCTAGTTGTATAGGCCATTAAAGAAGTGTTTGGATGTGTGGCTAGTGGCAATGGATTCAACTCAGCGGATCAACTATTAGATACGAAAGCAAGGCAATGTTGATTGGCATCAAATGTTTTTTTTTTTTTTTTTTTGTATGTGTAAAATTTCTTAAGTGACAAACATCCAATATTTTTTTTATTTATCTTTTTCTTTAAATTTCTAGATAACTTGTAAAGTTGAAGTGGTGAATGATAGTGAGAAAAGGAAAGAGGAAATTGAGGGGAAGTTGCAAGTTTTGAAGCAAAAAAAAAGTATAATTTGATATGCTTTTGGGATAAGAGTTGTATTTTTGTTCATGTGGAAATGAATTTTTGTTATTTTTTAATTCTAATTTTGATATTTCTTTTTCAAAGAAAATGAAGAAATTGGAATTATTTAGTGGTACTTTATGAATGTTTGAATGTAGCAAAAGGATAAAAAGGAAGGAAACAACATGCAAATAATCACTTCGCCAAAATATTCCTTTGCAATTGGATGTAACAAATGATTCTAATATATATATATATATATATATATATCAAAGCTGAACCATAGAAAAAATTTAAAACTCTATGTATGCTCACAATTTAATTTATTTTTTTTTATATAATTTGAAGTATTTAAAAAAAGAGGCGATATTGACAATCCTCAAAAAGTTTTTGACAATTTCAATTTATGTGCTAAAAATCTTTTTGGAAGTGCCAATATCACTTTTTTTAAAAAATAATTAAAAATAAATTTCAGGTAATTAATATGGTATTTAATATAAAAGTTTAAGATTTTTTTTAAATATAATAATCTTATTTGAACAAATTAAATAAAATAATAATAATATAGAAAAATAAATAAATAAATATGATAGAATAATACTTTTAATACATTATAATTATTTTCATTATATTCTCACATAATTCTTTTTTCCTTCATTGAATTATTGATAATTTAAATATTTACATTAATATATAAAGATAAAAATATTAACAAAGAGTCCGGTTTAAAAATAAATAATAATAATTATTATTATTTATATAAAGTATACAATAATTTTATATTTATATATCTTTTTATTTATAATAATATTTATATATTCTTATATTTTATGATACATAAAAATTAATTAAAAATATTTTTAATAATAAAGCGTGGATTTACGAGCTAGATTAATGATAAATAGGGTGAATTTTTATTTTTTACCATACATATCTATGTATATTCATACACAATATTAATTATTATTGCTAATAATAATTGAATCTGAAAACTTTCATTTCGAGAGCTCAATTTTACATGTTTATAATCATTGCATCAAAGCGTTATTTGGTTACTCCTTATGAGTTATGATGGACTTAAAGGTAAATATTAGCAGTAGCATGAAAGAGATTAGAGAAATTGAAATGTTGTTTTATCTTTTCATTTTTTTTTTCTCATGAGACAATTTGATTGATTTTATCTAAAAAAATATAGAAAAGTAAAGATTTTTTTTTTTTAGATTTTTTTGATTAATTAATGAAAGTGGAAAGATAAAAAAATATATATATTTTGAGGATGGTTTTGAAATTTTAAATTTATTTTTAAAATTTTAATTTTTAAATTTGAGGATGGCTTAAAAAAATATTCCATATTACTAAATATAAAATTTAAAAGAAAACATGTTTTTTTTTATATATATATATACTATGGAGTCCTAATGGGTCGTAGGCTATACAATAGAAGATAGTCATTCTCTTATACTCGCCATAAAGGCGAAATCTCACTTAGTACAGAGAAGTAAACTTGAACTCAAAACCTCTCACTCTCATGAGTAATGCTCTCAAAATAAAACATGTTTAAAACTAGTTAGTAACTAAAAGATTATATAAAAAAATAAAATTTATATGTAGAACTCCATTGAATTTTAAAATAATTTATCCCATCTAAGCCATTTTATTAGGTGAATTGTAAATGGTAATAAAACATTAATTGACCGAATGGCAAATTTACAACTTCTTGGCCAACTATCATATCCCAACAATTAATAATATTTTTTTTATGAATCTAATTTTAATTAAAATTAAAATTTTAAATTTTTTAATATGAATATAATTTAATATCACTAAATTAAAAGTTTATTGATAATAATATTAATTTAATTAAATATCATTATTAGGAAATATAAAATCGATAAGTTAATTAGTGTGGGTAGTATAAATTCCAACTGTTTTATTGACAACAAAATCAAAATTAAAAAAAAAGTTCAAAACACAAACTCTAATGGTCCTACCATGTGAAAAGCTAACAAAGCAATTTTAGTCTAGTCATGTATATGCATTTTCTTTTTGTCAACAAACGGAGCTTGTGAACAAAGAAATTTGATCATTTTATAATTAAAAAAAAAAAATCCAAAATGTGTAAGCAATTGAATGGCTGAGATTTAATTGAAAAATAAAGTTGTTTTTTCTTGCTTTTTTCATGATGAGTTAAGATGGTGAAGGCTTTCAAAAGAAGGGATACTTCACTTTCAATTTGCCAATCCCAAAAAACCGTCTAAATTTCTTTTATTAAAATTCCGTTTCTTTCGCATAAAATAATTTATTTTTAAAAAATATTTTTCAAAGTTAAAAAATTATTTTTTTATTTAATTATAATATTAAAAATTAATTAAAAAATATTAAAAATTTCAATTTGTAATACTACAAACATATTTAAATAATCTGTTAAAGATATCCTAATCCAAAACAAAACTTAAAAATGAAATCTATAATCCGTGACTTTTTCCTACTCTTAAATAGTGATCATGACCTACATTTAAACTCTTAACAAATTGGAAAACATCACTTAACTCAAAAAATAGTGACGTAATGAAAGCTTTGACTCATTATTTAATAATTTGATATATCTTAAACCAAATGCTTGAATGTAAATAAATTCAAAATTTTGTAATAATTAATATCAAATATATGTCTTATAATACAAAAATAAAAGGAACTTCACAATCCTAATCAATGATCTTCTTATTTATTTATGTAATATTATTTTGATAGCGTGCAGATGTCATTAGCTAATTGCCATTATAATTAGAATTATTAATTAATATTTATTTTCTTATTTTTTAATATTTTAGCGACATGAACTCATATTGAAGATGGTATTTTATCAAAGTAAAAGCTGCATATTGAAATGTCCGAACTTTTTTTGATTTGTTTGTTGAGTATGTAAAAATTTATTTATTTATATTGAGCTATCTAATTATTATTTTTACACATATTTAAAATCTATTTGGCGACAGTTAAAAAGTTTGACAAATTACTATTAAAAACTTGTCACATCATATTATAATAATATTAAAAATATATTTTAATTAAAATATATTATTTTTAAAAATATTAAAATGCATACAATTAAAAAAATTAAATAAAAAAACTCAAAACACCCATTTTTCAATCTAAAACTCATATCTACCACCCACCTTATGCCATCCTTCTCTCTCAGTCATCAGGGGTTTCACCTACTCCATCTAAATAAGCCCCAACACCATCACCATCACCATCACCATCATCATCACCAGCGCCAACTCCATCAATGAACCTTAGTCGTGCTCCATAATCTTACCTCTTTCTTCCATATCCACAACTACCATAGGTGTATGTGTATCTAATATCATAATTGCAGTTTTAAATTTCATAACCTTTCTATAAAGCTTGGAGAAGATGAGGGAAATAATCATATCTTCTATTAACATTAATAACACATATATATAGTAAGTAATACAACAAAAGACTTATTCTAATGGTAGATTACAACTGAAATTATCTTTGAATAATTTAAAATTAATTTAAAGAAGTTAGTTGCTATCATTGAGGAATGGAATCCTCTATCATGCCCCCTCAAGATGGATGGCGGGAGAGTAGTCCAATCTTGGTCTTCAACTGTAGGAAACGTGGTCGTGGCAGAGCTTTGGTGAGAGCATCAGCAAGCTGATCAGCGGAGGAGACATGAGGGACATGGAGGGAACCATTTTGAACCTGCTCCGTTATAAAATGAAAATCAATGGCAACATGTTTCATCATTGAATGAAATACTGGATTGGCACACATTTGCGTTGCTCCGACATTATCACAGTAAATCACAAGGCAATGAGGCACCTTAATGTGTAGGTCTGTCAATAAGTTACATAACTAGGAAAGTTCAGCTGCAGTGTCAGCAACGGCTTTATATTATGCCTATGTGGAAGGCTGAGCTACTGTCCGTTGTTTCTTATAGCTATAGGAGACTAGATTGCCGCCAAGATAGACTAAGTAAGCTCCTGTAAATAAGAAATCATCCTTGTTTCTTGCCCAATCAGCATCGGTGTAGGCATGGAGTTCCATGGAAGAGTTGCAATGAAGCTGAATTCCATCATTTAGTGTCCCTAGTAAATAGCGCAGCAATCTTTTCAAACAGGTCCAATGATCTGTTGTTGGCTTATGCATATATTAAGATAAACGATTCACCACAAAAGCGATGTCTGGTCTGCTGATTGAGAGATATTGCAAGCTGCCAACAAGTGCTTTATATTTAGTGGCATCAGACAAATTATTACCAGAGTTAAGCGCAAGCTGTGCATTTGTAGGAAGGGGAGTGAGCACTGATTTTGCTTTCATCATCTTTGTTTTGCTTAATAGTTCCAATATATGTCTTCGTTGAGAAAGGATGAGTCCTTTGTCATTTGGAACCACTTCAATACCTAGAAAATATGATAACTGCCTAAGGTCTTTTAGTGAAAAAGTTTTAGCAAGCAAAGTGATGAACTCATTGACCATGGTAGACATGTTTCTCGTGATGATGAGATCATCAACATAAACAATTAGATACATAATATTTGTACCATCATGATAATCAAAGAGAGATGTATCTACAAGATAATTTTTTAACCCGAAATTGACAAGGAAAGTTCAAAGTTCATGATACTAAGCATGTGGTGCTTGCTTTAACCATAGATGGTTTTGCTCAGTTTGCACACATAGTCTGGCTTATCAGTATCAATGAAAACTAGAGGTTGAGCCATGTAAACATCCTCATATAATCGTCCCTGAAGCAATGCATTGTTGATATCCAATTGACGCAACTGCCATCCATGGCTGATAGCTATGCTTAAAATAACTCAAACTGTAGTGGTTTGACTACAGGACTAAAAGTATCATGGAAATCAACACCTGGTCGTTGATGAAATCCTTTGGCTACCAAGCGTACTTTGTACCTATATTTAATTTTCATAATCGCCTTCGGCATTTGGCTCACCTCCAAACCTGTCAATGCATGTGTCCATTACTTTCAATGTCCAATAGTCCTTATTGAAATTTTCGTCCTCCTAATCTCCCTTGCTAGCTTCGTTGACGCCTACTGGTATAAAAAAAAAAAAACTCTTTTCGCTTTTCTACCTATGTTGTATGACCATTCTAATTGGTCTTCTGTTAATTTTATTGGTTGAGGCTATAAAGAGAATAAGCTTGAAGGGTTCTAATCTTGTAGAGAAATCATGTAATGAATTCAAAAAATTGAGTGAAAATTATAAATTATTTGGGTGAAAATGATATTTGTTCTAAGATGATTCGGGTGAATTTGAAGGTAAGAGCTTTGTTACAAGAGATATTTAATTTAAATTATATCTATCATCAGTTTAATTTAGATTTTTGATTTAATGGAGTTGATGAGATATGTTATTATATTATTGATTGATTTTGAGTTTTATTTATTTAAGATACATATATTTTTGTGATTAATTGTTGATTTTATATTGGATATGGATGGTAGTAATCATTTGGGCAAGGAGATAATGAGCTATAATGCTTCATGCCTCTGGGAAGTTTTTTTTTTTTTTTTTTTTTTTTTTTTTTTTTTTTTAAATTCATTTTTAATGATATTTAACCATCAAAGTCACGTATTGTACAATTTATGCTCTTTTAATGTGTGTGTTTTTCAAAATTTTTAATTATTATTAAATAAACATTTAATGTGTGTAAAAATAATAATTGAAGGATTTAATATAGATAAATAAAATTTTAGGGGCTCGATCAATAAATTACGAAAAGTTCAGAACCCTCCGTAATACGTTTTGCCTTTTATCAATAGGTGCTGCAACAAATGGAGAGTGTGTCAAAGAATGAGTGGACTTTGACAATAGGTAGAATAGGGCAATTTGGTAAAACAATAATTTATATAAATTAAAATTTTTAATTAAAAAAAAAAAAAAGCCCCATAAGTCTTGTGCTTGAATTGCACGATTTGCCCATATCTTACTCTCCACTTTCGAAACTTTATTCTAAAGAACCGTTAAATTTTAGAATCTCTCTATTAGCGCAGAATGTAGACAGTTGACCTCACCCTGATTTTGCTATAAAATTACTGAAATAACCTTCGTTCTAGATGCTTGTCTCTATTCTATCAAGGTGTGACTGCATAGTTTTTGGACAACCATGTCCTTTTAAAATGACAATTTTTTTTTTAATCTTATTTTTTAACCTTCCCTTCATAGTTAAGTTGCTTCAATTAGAAAATAAAAAAAGAGCATAAAAGAAAAAATAATTTTTTTTTTTTTTTTTTTTTTTTGTTGACAATCTCCATCTTAAGGTTAACATGCAAAATGGAGGATTATTAGTTTTTTAATAATGAGAAGGGAACATATATTTTATATTTTATTGGTATAAAAATTCATATATTTAACTCATTTCATTTAAAATTTATAAGAATTTGAATAAAACAAAATTTACGCTATTTGAAATAGTCACTCATTACATTAATAAAAATTAAAAATTAAAATAAATTTATATGTTTTTCTTATATTTTATAGTTAAATGTAATATGAAAATATAAATATTGATATGAGAGATAAATAAAAAAATTATTTATCAATTAGAAAAATTGATAAATTTTAAGAAATATGAGGCAAGAATTCTCAAAACTCTTTTTAAAAAGTTTATTCTATATAATTATTCTTAAATTATAAATCAAATTTAACATACAATATTTGTACATTAACTAAAATTTTTTGAAGACAACCAAATTTAAGAATTGAGAAGTTAAGGTTGAACAATTTTTTTTTTTTTGCTGAAAATTAAGTAAATATTTTCTTATATACATGTATTTTAATTAACAACCTAACATGGTTAAAAAAATAAATTAAAAAACTCAACAATAACTAGTTAACAAAAATTACAATAAAATGTCATTTCATCTCACCTACTCTCCTTAGTGACTTCAATAAACTTCAACCATTTTTAGATGTATGATGTAAATGAGTTAAGCCGTTCGTGAGCGGTTCGGTGTTCGGCTCGATAATAGTTCATTCGCGTCGATTTATTGTATAAACGAGTCAAATTTGAGTCTTACTTTAAGACTCGATGAATAAATGAACCGAGTTTGAGCAAAGTTAAGCTCGACTCGATTAGACTCGTGAACAATTCGATTATAAACTCGTGAACATACTCGCAAACAGCTCAATTAATAGGCTCATGAACTACTTGATTATTATTATTATTATTATTAACTTAATAATATTGACACTTTAAAAAATATATTTTAATACTTTTATAAAATTTTTGGTAATTCAATTTGATTAAAATATATATTCTCCTAATTAAGATAATCTAATATTTTCTTATTATATAATTTAATATTCTAATCTTTAAAAATATTTTTTTATTAATTAATATCTTTGTAATACATGTGATACTCAATTTTATGATTAGATTTTTTTTTTTCACTAATTGAATGATTTTTCTTTTATGTTAGTTTTAAGTATTTTTGTTATAGTTATTTTATTAAAAATAAATATTTAGGAAGTTAAATATTTTAATAAATTATAAACGAGTTTCAAAACGAATTGAACTCGAATTTGAGCTTAACTCGATTGTAATTTATTAGTGAGTCGAACTCGAGAAGCTCGATTGTAATTTATTAACGAGCTGAACTCGAGCTCGACTCGAGTTTGAACGAGTCGAGTTTGAATATGATTTTCAAATTCGATTCAAAACTCGAGTTCAAATTCGAGCTCAGAAAAAAAAATATCGAGCCAAACCTGAATAAAGTAAAATTCAACTCGATTTGGCTTGATTAAACCTCTAGTCTACAGTCCTTGGTTTGAAACCTAACTCTTCCTCTTTGTTTTTTTTAAAAGGAAAAATTATAAAGGAGATACTTCCAAGGGGTTAAGCTAAACTAACCCAACTAAAATTGTACTTAATTAGACAAATTCCATATTATAAAATTAAATTAACAAAAAAAAAAAAACATAGAAAGTCTTCATGTCTTCATAACATATTATTTTGCCAGCATGTTGACTTGCTCGGGAGCTTATTTGAAGACTTCTAATGCATTTTTTTTATTCACTGGAGGCCATTGGTTGGTTAAAGGGTTGACCTAACATAACGACTCATTTGCTTAAAAAATTAAATTGGAGGACTTGACCCTAATAATAAATGTAAAACATAGGAACCATGTGGACAGGTGAGCATATACTTTAAATCGAAAAATTAAAAAATGGCCCACCTTAATGTTTCAATTATTTGCCAATTAGTCGTAACAGTCGTGGAGTGAGATATCTCAAATTCGAATTCTTAGTCCATCGATGTAATAAAAAATTTTATTAACTTAATAAGAGTTATTAAAGGGAGAGTTATCACTTTTTATATAGCTCAAAATTTTATTTACGCTCATTTAACTTTTCATAAATAAAAAAAATTAGATTTTATTTATTAAGTTATTTTTATTTTTCATTTCAATTTTTGATAATGATTATAAGGTGTATTGTCATTAGAAAAATAATTTGATAATAAAGTACATGTCTCATAATATAAAAAGTAAATCAAATAAGAGATTTAAAAGTATATTTGATTTAACGGTTGCAATTAGTTAATGACGATTAATAATTAGTGATTAATTATTGTTGGCTAACCACTAATCATTTAAAAGTCAAACTCCAACAAATATAAATTTTAATTTTTAACATATTAATTATAATTTTGAACCTTTAATTGATGAATTTTGAAACAATATTTCAATAGTTAGATTTATCAAACATTCTTAATTAGCGATCCAAAACTCAAATATAAAAAATTTGTTGATTCTTTAACACGGATCATATAAAAACCTTGTTATTCTAATTGACTCAACGTGTGCTCTAATTCATTTGAGAACTACATTTACCTCCATAACTTATTCCATTATCTTCCGCTTTTCTCAAGTTACCTTTTGTTCTCCAATAAGAATTTTGGATATATATATATAAAAAAAAAAAAAAAAAAAAAGACTTTATTGAAATAATTATGTAAACCATGCAATTCATTAATCCCCAATAACAGTTAATAATTTTTTTGATATTATTATATATAAATAATTGTTATAAGTCATATAGACTTCTAATTTCCAGTCTTTTTATAATATGGTTGGACAGAAAATGCATACAATACTACTAATAAACATATTTACAGGGCGGATCTATTAAAGGAGTAGTGAGGACAGCTGTTCCCATTGACTTTTAAAATTTTTTCTTTAAAATATATATATTAAAAAATGTGTTCTCATTAAATTTTGTCTATTTACTCCACTAAATTATAACTTATAAGTATTTTATATTTCATATAATTTTAAAATTATACTTGTAAATTTAAACATTTTTTAAGTTAAAAATAAAGTTAAATAAAAATAAAAAGAGCTCCAACTCATATTATTACTTCCTAATATTATTCGCAGACCGTGTATATGTATAGTTACACATAGATTTAAAAATTAATTATCTTCACAGACAATATTTTCTGGATTTACCCTTGCATATTTACCACATTCACATATTATTTTTTCTATTTTTTTATTAAGACAGAAGGAAGAAAGGGAACATATATTGATAAAGGATTAAAGAAGATTCAACATTATTGCAAAAAAAAAAAAAGCATAATAAAATGAATATTTGCTTCTTAAATTGTTCTATAAATTAATTAAAGTCTCTTTTTAATTGTTTTTACTTCTTTCTAGAATCCAAAATCAAAAGGAATATAAAATTCAAACAGTCCTATATTAACAATGTTAAATGAACCCAATCAACTATCAACTAATTAATTTATTTATATATGGGAGGTGATAATAGCACTCCCCAAATAATTTTTAGCACTCATTTTTCTTATTTTATTACTTAATTTGATTATCATATTCTTATTTAATCCATCTTTATTCTCCTTAAAACACAATGTTTATCTTTTATTATCTCTCTTAAAAAAAAATCTCCCTCAAAAGCAAAAAAAAATCACCTATTGTTATTTCAATTTTAATAAAATAAAATAAAAAATCTGCACATTTTAATATTTCAAACATACTTTCACTGTATATTGAGTTGCAATAGGTGTTAAATCATTAGAAAATACAATGCTTCATGAAAAATTATATAAAAATACTTAATAACTTGTATTTGAATGGGATAGATATTTTAATTTTGAAGAATTTTAGAAAGTATGAGTGTTTGTGTTACTATTAATAATGAAAAAAAACTGCTAAATGTTATTGAAAAATAATATAAATTTAATATGAAAAAATAAATTTTTTTATTTTTTTTTATTTTGATTATGTTTTTAATATTGGATACGAAATTTGAAAATTGTGTAGTTTTAATATAGATGAGTTGCGATTAATTTAATATTTGAAAAATATTATAAATATATTGAAATTTTAGTTATTTTCTATAGTTTTAAATAATTAATTGTATGGGTTTGATTTGAAAGTGTTGAGATTATTGATGGAAAGGGAAAATATTATATTCTTTTAGCAATGAAAAAATATTGATTGATTGGATTAAAAAAAAAAATTCTTACTAGCAATGATAAAGTTAATAATAATTTTGAAATTACAATCAATTTTTTTTAATAAACCTATAAATTAAGGAGAAAATCGATATAATAATATTGTTGGTGTATGGCATATAAAATAATTAAATAAAACGTATGAAAAAATTGTTATTGGTGGAAATGACAATTTATAAAATTCATTTATTTTTAGCCTTAAAGTTTTTATGTTAGAATTTTTTTTTTGCAATTCATAAAAGATAAATATGGTATTTTTTAAAAAAAATAAAGATAGATTAACTTTTCAAAAATAAAAAGAGTAGAATAGTAAATTTAAATTATAAAATTAAAAGGATGAGTAGTTCTAGAAAGTCTTTGGATAGCTACTCCCTTATATATTTATGAAAGAAGCTCAATTATTAGGTAACTAATTAAGCAAGTAATGTTTTAAAATTTCCAGGCAGTAATTTTATAATTTGCAGGCCAGCAATGATTGAGAAATATTATTTTATTTATTCATCTGACTGAGTAAATGGAGTTTATGTGGAAAAAAGTTGCTTTTGATATTGTATAAATAAATAGAAAAAATTACCTAAATATAATACATTATTTTTTAGAAATTTTTTGCTTAGTAATTTGCTATATAAAATATAGTTGTGATTGTGTAATTTCTACAAAATTGATAGTCATGCATGAAAAGGATTTGCTATACTTTAGTGTAGCCAAGTCAATGTTAGAATATAGTATATGAGAAAAGAAAAATATTAGTATCATTTTATTGAAAATATATATATATATAATTGGTTGGGAAATTATTGAGATTAGAGAAAAGAAAAAATTAATTTTCAATATCATTTAGAGTTTTGTGTATTAAAAAATACTATTTTTTTTTTATAATTAAGAGGTATCATAAATTAATTTTTAAATACTATAAAAGTATTCGAGTAGAAATTAAAAAATTTATTAAAAAAAAATAACTTATTTACATGTTTCTAGAATTTGAATTCTAATAATTCTTATTAATAAATCTTTTATTTCTTATTCTTAGCATTTAAGAAAATAAAAAAGAAGCTTCTTAATAGCAATATATTTGAAAATTTTGTGGACTCAATGATGTACAAAGTGAAGAATAAAAATTGAACATATAAATTCAAAAATTAGGGCCTCAAAAGGAGGTTTTTTTTTTTTAAAGAAAAAAAAAAGAGTTTTTCATTTAATAATAGTAATAATTAACCCTGAAAAAGCAAATCAATGAGTTTTTTTTTTTTTTTTTTTCAATAGTAATGAAATCATATTAAAAATGATGAGATTACGAGTTTGAATATTAATTGAAAATAAAAAGTTTTTAAAAAATAATAAAATAGGAAGCAAAGAAAATTAAAATAAAATAATTTGATTGGTTTTTCCAAAAGACGTGTTGAGTGACATATACAAAAATGGATCAACTTTTTTATTTAGAAGTTGTTTTGTTTTAGTTATGACGAATTATTAAATGTCAAAAATACCCTTTTCTTATTTGAAGATTCTAACAAGGCAATTACCCGCCAAAAGAAGAAAGGTTAATTTCATTTAAAAAAAAAAAAAAAAAAAGAAAAGGTTTGGCATTGAATTTGACCTCTTAATTCCACCCTTTTAATTGGCGTCTTGACAAAGTCCAATACCGTCGTTGCCTATTATTAACACAGGATAACAGATGATAAGTAAATTAGCAACGTGTAAGGAGGGAAAAGGGACCTTATTAGAGAATTAAGTTTTGACATTTACAAAGAAAATTTAGCTAAGATATAAGTCTAAATCTTATGAATCAATAATTATAAAATTGTTAGAAATTTATTTGGAAGTTGAAGATTCAAATATGCTAGATTACTAGTGGAAGTTTTATTATTAAATGTTATGCACACAATTGAGAAATTTGGGAGATGGTTTAAACAATCTAGAAATCTATTTTGTATTAAAATATTAGCATTTTATTCAAAATATAATATATATATATAAAATGAGAGAAAAATACGTTATCTCACATTTTTAATTTAAATGTAAGTATATCTAAAAATATTTTATTATAACGAAACTTAAATTTAAAATTTTATTTAAATTAAGATATGCAAAACTTGTTGATACTCATTATTATACTTATACTTATGTCAATATTAATTTTTTTTTTAAAACATTTTTCTGAATGAGGCCTAATGGCACATATGTCACCAACTATTGGTAACGGGTGAATATAATTAGAACTCATAATTTTTTTTTTTTTTGGAAAATTCGATGGGTATTTTGCCACCACTATAATGACTATACAACATAAATATTTTTTTTCCATAATTTTTTATTAATATGGTAAAAATTTTCTTTGTAATGACGGATGAAAAATTTAAACCTCAAAATTTATACTGTTTACATCCTTAAAATGAGCAAAAAACAATCAAATTTAATTTAATTAGCTAAAACTCTCAATATTTTAAAATACTTAAGAATTACTTACTATCATTGGAAAAAAAAAATAATATTAACTAGTATAAATTATATATTTTTTTAAGATATTAACAAGTAATCAATGCAATATTGAGACAAAACAACTCAAAATCAATTTAAAATAGCGTAAATCAACCGGTGAGAAGTTGTTCTAATTTAATTAGAAGTCTTGAGTTTGAACTTTAAAATGAGAGTTTTGCTGCTCTTGTGGTTCCATCAAACTCAAATCCGGATTAACCCGTAATAATTTCTGATATCAGATCCTTGGAGTAAAAAACAACCCAAAATCATCCCAATTTTTTATAGAAATATATAATCTCATAATTAAAATAAGAAAAAGAAATGAGATATATTATCATTTTCATATTTTAATTTTCTAAAAAAAATAAATAAATTGACTTGACCAGAACAGAAGAGAAAATAACTACCTCCATTTTTTGAGTGGTAAAAAATGACAAAACTATCCAATTAGAGAAATACCAAAGAGACAAAAGCGTTTAAGCAGTCAGAAGAAGAATCCCAAGAAATCCCTTCCCTTAACTCCCTTCACTTGCGTGTTTTTTATTAATAGAAGCGTTCCTGCCAAGAAATCTCTATTTTTTTTTTTTCTCTTGAATTGATTTTATTATCCACTCTTCTCTTCTTTAACTATATTATTATTTATATATATAAAGAAGAAGAAGAGTTAGTTAATACTATTTATATACATTTATTCGACGACTCCTCTTCTTTGTCCTCTGCTCTCACGTTTCTGCAAAATTTTATTCATTTCTCATTCGCAGAAATTGAAGAAAAAGGTATTTTTTTCTACTCTTTAAATCAATCCCATTTTCGAATCTTTCTCTTACCCTGATGTTTTTATCTTTCAATGTAAACTTAATTTGTTTTTGTTTTTAATTTGATGGCAGTATTTTGATTTCTTCAAACGAAAGTTTCTTCTTCAGTTTGTTCTTCTATATCTTTTGCCTTATATATAATATAACAACAGGTCCAACTTCTTACTTTTTCTAACTTTTTTATATGGATTTGGATGTTTACTTTCTTTTTTTTTTTCTCAGAATTTAATTTTAATGGTGTTATACAGGAAATTTTTGGCGGGTATTTGTTATAAAGATCGAGGATGTTAGGAGAATTCATCACCAGATGTCTTGTGTATGTCAATCATATATCACCAATTTGATCATTTCTTTCCTTGTTTTTGTTTTGATTCTCTGTTTTATTTATTTATTTTATTTGGATGATGGCAGATTGCTTTTTGGGTATGCATACCCTGCTTTTGAATGTTTCAAATCTGTGGAGAAGAACAAAGTTCAGATTGAAGAACTTAGATTTTGGTGTCAATATTGGTAAGCCTATGCTGCCTTTTGTTCATTTAAAACCAGGAATTTTATGAGTTATAGTTGAGGTTTGAAATTAATTTTGTTCAAGGTTCTCTTTAGAAATGCAATTCGATTTTACTAAATAATTTCACAAAATTTCCAATATAGGCCAGGGAATTGCAATAGAATACAATTTTTTCTCCAAGTCGCTATACAATAGGCTAAGGAATTGCAATAGAATTGGTCAAATAATATTAAGAATCTAATTGAATATGTCAAATAATATAAGGAGTCCAATTGAATATGTGCCTAATTAAAATGGGAGTGTATTTTTATTTTGATTTTTTTAGTGAAAAATCATCATAAAAAACATCATAATATTAAAGCGAAAATACCCATTTATTTTAAATGATGATTTATCGAAACAGACACTTAAAAACATGCAGCGAAGCCATTTATGTCATTATGTAAGATTCCACCATATATATACAGTTTAGGTTTAGACTTTAAGATTGGTTTAGCCTAAGAAAAAGAAAGGACAGTAAATTAAAATGGATGAGAATGAAATATCTCTAAATTGGTAATTCCAATCATGGGATTGGTTCGATCCATCTTTGTCACATCCAATAATAATATGGGCAAATTTGCCCCATCCACACTCTAGAGCCATCCTGTAAATAAATAAAATAGCTCTTTGCCATATTTAGGTTCTATATTCAATTTAAATAAATTTTATTTTATCATTTCTCGTATTTAAAATGAGAGAGTTTATAAAATTTGATTTTTTTTAGTGTATAAAATAATTGAGTTCAAAATAAATCTTCTAAATTTCAATATTATTAGTTATTGTTAAATAAATTAAATTAATTAAGAAAATAAAATAAATTGAATTCATTGTGTACGTATATAGTGTTTGAAACAAACAATTCTTGCACTGAGCCTCAATTTATTTGAATTCTTTTAAATAATTTTTTTCAAACAGAGCCTAAATGTCCTTAAATTAAAAAATCCATCCCATTATTTTGCAGGATTATTATTGCTATTCTTACTGTTTGTGAGAGGATGGGGGATATATTCATTTCATGGTAAGCAATCAAAGCTCTGTAAATTTTGTGTATATTCCCATCCAGAGAAATTCTTATTTATAGCTCTTATTTTGTGCTCATTTTATGGTGAAAGGTTGCCAATGTATGGTGAGGTAAAGCTGGCATTCTTTATCTACTTATGGTATCCAAAGACAAAGGTAGAGGAAAATTAGAAAACTTCAATGGATAAAATTCTATTTACCCAATTTCAGCAACATTGAAATGAAATGGTAAATCTTTTGATCAATACAGGGAACTGGATACATCTACGAAACCCTGTTGAGGCCTTTGGTAGCAAAGCACGAAAACGAAATCGACAGGAAGCTAATGGAGTTGAAAGCTAGAGCTTGGGATTTTGCAATCTACTACTGGCAAAATTGCACACAATTAGGGCAGACTACATTCTTTCAAGTTCTTGAGTACTTGGCTGCTCAATCTGGAAAATTTTCAGCTGCAAGCACTAAGGTAACAAACAACCTAGAAGGAAACACACAAAAAATGAATTAGCTGCAAGCAACAGCTTTCGATCTTTGATCTCCACAAGCAACAAACAATCCCTTAACTTATAAGTTTTGTTAAAAAAAAACAGAGTAACAGAAACAGAGTTTGGGTTTCTTGAATCTTCAATATGTAATTAATTACTAAATTGCAATATACAGAACAAATTACAAAATTAAATCAAAGCAGCGATAAATATACTAAATTTTGATGATTAACAAACCTTGCAGAAAGGAGATAACTATGAACCAAGTGCACCACCAGTACCAGCACGGGGACTAAATGAAGCACCATCAATGAGCAAGCATCAGAACAGCAAGTGGCCACCAAGACCTCCACCGCCGCCCAGCAGCATAATCAACCATGCAGTTTCAGAATCACCAAAATCCAATCGTGTTCAAGTCCAACTCGACGAACAAACACAATATATACAGACAGTGGATCCAAGCAACGCCCCTGAAACTGATATCAATGACAAACTCCAACAAGCCCGGCTGAGGCTCCGCCGTTCAAAACCAATCCAAAATTGAAGATGGGTTGTAATTGATTTGTACAAAAACCAGGTCAAATCCCCAAAATCAAAATTGAGAAAAATGAAAAATTTGTAATTCTTTTCAATTTGATTCATTCTTTGTCTTTGTAATCTTTTGAGTCTACAAATTGTAAAAAAAAAAAAAAAAAAAAAAAGCACACAATGAAACATATAAAAACATAAAAATTATTACTAAAAATTGGTTAGCCACTAGCCAGTGCTATCTATTGATGTTGACACGAATAGCACGGAGGATCCGATCAAAAAATCCGGTGATACTTGAAATCACATGAACACAAATAAACTGAATACAAGCAGTGATAGGGTTACGTGTAGAAAATCGGAGCCATAAACGGCGGAGAAAGTGTTGGCGTGAGGAATCCGGCGAAGAAGACATAGGCTGGAGGTAAGCCCATGCCGCCTGCTTGACAAGACGATTACGAATGGAAATTTCGAAGGCAGAACCACAGGCTGATGAAGCGGCGGTCGGAGAGTTAACGGCGGTAGAAGGGATAATATCCTTAAGAGAAGTGTATGATAAGGAGGATTTAAAAGAGGCAAGCTCGAAGTCAAGTGGAGTAGAGGAAACGGAGCCGTTACCGTTAGCCAGAAGAGGAGGGAGGCTAGAGGTGTGGAGAGAGTTGGAAGGGATGGTAAGTTTAGTGGGAATCACTACGGAAGTAGAGATGGAGTTCCTGCGGCGGAAAGTTGGTGGCGGCGACTCTGCTTCAGGTTCAGCCATGAGAAAAGAGAGAGAGAGAGAGAGCATGTGAAAGGTAGTCTTGGAAATAACGGTGAAGAATTTATATTTAGAGGAGTGACGCGCTCTCTCTTTTTGGACTGCAATTATTGCCATTGTCTTTTACTTTCTTTTTGTTATGCTTTGTTTGTTTGTTTGTTTTTTTCATTTACCCATTAGTATTAAGATTTTGCACTTTTTGTTCATGTTTTTATTTCATTTTTATCATCTAAACAACAAATATAATTTTGATTGCATTGATTGAGATAAGTTAATGTTAATGCATCTCTCAATTTGAGTTAAAAATCCTTTAAAAAAGAAGCAATACTAATTATACATATTTATTAATCAAATTGTAAACTTTAATTTGCGAAAAAAATTATGAGTCAGATAAACTGAGAGATTGTTTAATTGTAGAAAACTATACATATTTTTTAAAAAATAACTCTTTAAAAATTGAAAAATATAATTTTATTGTTTTATTATAAAAAAATTTCAAATAGAAAATTAGAAATAAATTTTTCAAAATTTACAATTTATAGCTATACTTTTGGAAAGCCAATTAAAGTAGTTTTCCATTTTTCACTCTAACAACATTGTTTTGGGAACAATTGAAAAACAAGGTACTCCATTTATGCTTTCATTTTCGACCCCACAATTCTTGCTATTTCTTTTTTCTTTTTTTTTTTTCATATATTTCTTTAGATATACATATGCTAATAATGCTTCTGTATCATTATGTTTTATTTTTTGCCCCTTAAAGTATAAATCAATTTTTTTTTGAAATTAAATTAAATTTCATTAATAATCAGTGGCTGAATACAAATTTTAATAGAAAAAGAGCTGACATAAAATCAATTACCCTAATAAGAGCAAACTGATTCATAAATCGCAAATGTTTAACAGAATATCCAACTACCATATAGTTGGTTTTGAAAAACTGCGACTGTAATAGTGGAATAATGTAACAAATTATTGTTCTCTTTGCGAGCATCTGAAACGCAATAGCGCGCAGATATATTACCAGACTCATAATAAAAAAAATAACTTTCAATAAAGAACGACATAACAAAACTTCTAACAATAGAAGACAAAATAATATAAAAAATAAAAAATAATCTAATAAAAAATAATAAAATGAAAAGTATCACCCTAACAACAGTAAACACATACTCACCCACAAGCATATAGTAAAAACGGAGATGGGGAGACGACAGTAAAAATAAGGAGGCAGGAACGAGATCGAGCATAAGTAGCGTCAAGCGACAGTAGAAAAGAGTGCGTAACTAGATGACGAATGAGTAGAAATGGTGGTGGATGTGATAACAACAGTATGGATAAGACTATCAATATCAAATCTAATATAAAATATTGAAATCACCGTCGATCAAAAGAAAAGATCGGCGGTTATTTAAAAAATAAAACTTAAGGGAAAACTAAAGAGAAAAAGAAAATGAGAGACGGCTAGATAAATCAAATTAAATATAAGTACTATTAACATTTTCTTCTTAATAATTGCCTTTTCATATATATATATATATATATATATATATATATATATATATATATATATA
>CATKHJ010257306.1:0-12207 GCA_949750685.1 Vernicia montana
AAAAAAAAAAATAACTCTCGATTCTAATTGACCACTGTGAAGGACAATAGTGAGCTTAGAAAGTTAATGATTAAGACTAAGAGTAAGTCTATTATTGTTATTGAAGATATTGATTGTTCTCTGGATCTTACCGGTCAGAGAAAGCCAAAGAAGGAGAAAAAAGATGGAGAAGAAGATTCGATTTCTATGAAGGAAAAGGAAGACGAAGAAGAAAAGGAGAAAAGTAGTAAGGTGACTTTATATGGGTTATTGAATTTCATTGATGGGATTTGGTCAGCTTGTGGTGGAGAAAATTATTGTGTTTACTACTAATTTCGTGGACAAACTTGATCCTGCTTTGATTAGAAGGGGAAGAATGGATAAACATATAGAAATGTCTTATTATTGTTTTGAAGCATTTAAGGTTTTAGCTGAGAATTATTTCGATACTGAATCTCATAAATTGTATCCCAAAATTAAGAATTTGTTGGATGAAACAAATATGACACCAGCTGATGTTGTAGAGAATTTTATGCCTAAATCATTAGATGAAGATGAAGAAACTTGTTTCAAGAATTTGATTGTTGCTCTTGAAGAGACAAAGGAAGAGGAAGCAAAGAAGAAAGCAGAGTAAGAAGCCAAAGAGAGAGAAAGAGGAAGGCAATAAAGAAGATGAGAAGGACAAGGATAATGTATTGCCAGCTAAAGAAATTCAGGAAAATGGGGTTCACTAAAAATGAAAAGAAATTAAAGTTTTGATGATGGAGAAATAGTATAGTTAGCTTCAAGAATATTTATGAGTATTTTATTTTATGTTGTTTCTGTATTAATTTGTAAGATAAATAATATTTGTATTATTATCATTAGTTTGTTAGATTGATAATTTGTATTAAATTGAAATATTATATGGTGTATAACTATAATTTATATTGGTTTTGATGTTTTTTTTTTTTGGGTTTTTTACACAAATACATAAAAAAGAAAAAATATTATAAAAATATCCTTTAAAAAACTTTAAAAAATGCCTATTCATCTACATTTTATTACAAAAATATTCTCATTGACTTTTATATCATAAATGTGATGGTGAGTTTTCTTGAAATGAGTTTTCTTAGATTGACAATCAAATAATATTATTTTTAAAAAAAAAACTCAACAATTCTAAATTTCTTTTTAATATTATTATAAAATTAATTATTTTTTATTTTATGAAATAAGCTCTTAATAATCATATATATTTTAAAAAATGAAAACTAATTTAGATGAAAAATACAGAAAAATAATAGAAACTAACAATGGTAAAAAAATTAATAATAAGAAAAAAAAATTACTTAATATTTATACAAATTAGAAATATAAAAAAAATAAAAATATAAAGTAACAGTAAATAGTATACGTATACCATAAATTGGTATATGTTTAGTAGATTTTTGGTATCTGCAACTACTTCATATTTATACAAATTGGAAATATGAAAAAACTAAAAAGATAAAGAAACAGTAAATGGTATATGTATATCATAAATTGGTATACTTTTAGTAGATTTTTGGTATTTGCAACTACTTTATATTTATACATGTTGAAAATATGAAAAAATTAAAAAGATAAAGTAATAGTAAATGGTATATGTATACCATAAATTGGTATATGTTTAGTAGATTTTTGGTATCTGTAACTACTTTATATTTATACATATTGAAAATATGAAAAAATTAAAAAGATAAAGTAACAGTAAATGGTATACGTATACCATAAATTGATATATTTTTGGTATTTGTAACTATTTTATATTTATACATATTAGAAATATGAAAAAATTAAAAAGATAAAATAACAGTAAATGGTATACGTATACCATAAATTGGTATACTTTTAGTAGATTTTTTATATCTGCAACTACTTTATATTTATACATATGAAAAAATGAAAAAATGAAAAAGATAAAGTAACAGTAAATGGTATACGTATACCATAAATTGGTATACTTTTAGTAGGTTTTGGAATTTACAACTACTTTATATTTATATAGATAAAAAATATGAAAAAATTAAAAATATAATAACAATAAATGGTATACGTATACCATAAATTGGTATACTTTTAGTATATGCAACTATTTTAATATATATATATAAAATTAATTAATTAAATTAAAAAATTAGTTAAATTAATTAACTATGTGTGGTATATAAAAAATAATTAATGGATTTTTTTTCTAAAACAATAATTAATAAATGCAATTAAAAATAAACAATATTAATAATAATAATATTTTATTTTATTTTAATAATAATATAATAAAATAAAATTATTCAACAAACAACAATTATTGCTGAAATAAAAAAATTATTTTAATTATTAAAATTTTAAATTCAATGTTTGAATTGTTCAGAAGTCAAGTCTTGAGTCTTAATATATAAAAAAAACTACAAATTGGAGAAGTCGGACAATTGAAAATTTTAATATTTTTCACCGAATAGCCAAATAATTAACTTTAGAAAAAAAATTCAAATAATTTAATTTAGAAAAGCCAAGAAATAAATGTATAAAAATATTAATCATGGATTTTTAATAATAATAATAATAATAATAATAATATTATTATTATTATTATTTTAATTGCCTTTATTAATTATTGTTTTAGAAGAATAAAAACTAATAGTAATAATAATAAAAATTACTTTGAAGTGCAAAAATCTTTATTATTTTATAATTAGTATCAACTAATTAATTTTATTATCCAAAAAAAATACTTTTTCTAACCAATATCTTGATGACATGTGTTAAGAAAATCCATAATAATAAATAAAAATAAAAGTGAATTCCGATAAATTCCCCTAGACATAAAATGGCACACTGCCAAAAAAAAAAAAAAATTGACACTATTCAAATTATAACACCTGCCTTTGCCAGGCTAAGCCTAGTAGTTGGAGAACAAATTAGAATAGCAAAATGAATCCAAAGGAAGTGAACAGGGCGTTTAAAAATAAAACACCGAGAGTATAACTTTAAGAAAAAAAAATTGAGGGTATAATTATAAATAAAAATAAAAAAAGGGATATATAACGTAATTTCCTAAAAAAAAAAAAAAAAAAAAAAAACCCTAAGCCTTGGGGTCCGCCCCTGGCTTGAATCGTATCCGAACTTAAAAAATATCATAATTTGGAAAAGAATTTGGGGGGTAAATCTCTAGACTCTCTAGTGGATGGATTCCACACAATAGTTTGGGGTCAGATTTAGAATCAAATTCAATAGAAATCAAACCACTGGTGGATCTGATTGCTTCTTTCTTGGGGAACAAGAACCTCATGCCTATTTGATCTCTAATCCAAATCTTGCTTTGCCCAATTCCTCTAACAAGATTACTCTCTTCTCGCTGATCATCTTCGCCAAAAGATCCTCAAACAGGTCTTTTTTTTTTTTAAATCCTTGTTTTAATTTGTTCCCTTTATTTTATATTTTTTAACCTTTTTTTTATTTTTATTTTTAAATTGCCATCTCTTTTAGCCTTGTGAATCTGGCCAAGAATAATGAAACAGAGGGTACAATCCACGTATGCATTGAAATGGTATCAACGAGCTCAAAAACTGCGCGTTGCTGAATGTGCATTTTGTCTAGTGAGCATAAAATTGATGACTTCAGGAGTTAAATTGGTAAAATTCAAGTGCCAAAATATGCATTCCACAGTTAATTTTATATATGTATATAAAATTTATATTTGAAACATTTAGTGCACATGTATGAGATATAAACATATTCGTGAGTTGAGTCACAAACCTCAATTTGTGAAGCCAATTGTAGATAGGACAAACTGAATCTATAAAATATTTGGCATTTTCAAATCCAGACTCGAACTGTTAAATCCAAACCTAACTTAGTAACAGGTCTAATGAGATATCAACTGTTAGATTATCAAATTCAATTGATCCAACAAACATCATTATACAGTCATTAACAAGCATAGGCAACATTAGTCAATTTATCTTGTTATATAGGAGATTAGGAGTTTAAACTCTACCCATTCTATTAATTTTCTTCTTACCACAATCCAATGAAACCTAAAATTAATAAATTATTGCACGAATCTATTATTGTAATCAAATATTTGTCTCATGATACAAGAAATCAAAATCCTATTCATCTCTCCCATTTAAACAAAAATGAAAAGGCTCTCAATCAAAGAATTTCCAAGCAAATTCCCATGTAGATAATCCCTATAGTTTAATGGGTAAATATAAGGAGCATGCTAATTCAATAGGTTCCTAATAATAATGACTTTAATCTACTTGCATCTACAAAGCCCTAAAAACTCCAGCATATAATTCCAACAAGGCAGTGATAAAAATTACAGCCTTAGAATTTAACAATTGCGCTCAAATCCTTTTTTTTTTTTTTTCCCAGTAAAATATGATAGAAATAAATGCATTACTGTCAAATCATTTTTCTTTCTTTTGTTAAAAGATGCTGTAATCAAATGAGAACAAGTTCTTACGTTTTCCATGTCAACAAGATCAAAATATATTCTAGGTCTTGATCTGTCAGTATGCTGCAGTGACTTAAAAAAAGTGGGCCAGTCTGCAGGTTTGTAGCATTTACTTATATTTTAGAATTTACACTGGCACCCGTTTGCCCTGGTAACCATCAAAGAACTGCATATGATAATGAATAATAATTATTAACAGAAACAAATCAAATAATAAATAACTATTATGTGTAGCTAATGATTTTCAAACTCTACATATGCATTTGATTCCAGAGACAATCCACTTTGCACAAGCGAATTATTCATACATCCCAAACTCCCCAAGTTTTCATAATAGCCCACTTTTTTTTCCCTCTCATCACAATAACCTTAGAAAATCAGCATTAATTAGCAGAAAAAATTCAAAACCCAATTTTTTATACCATACAGCGTCCACTTTCAATAAAGAATATTAACAGTCATAACCTACAGCCAAAACAAGGTCTTTGTTCAGCACATTCACACTATACTTGATGCCAATATATGTTCACCCAAATTAACACGATTCAAGAATAAATTAAAAACGTGTAAGCTTTTCTTTGGCAAGCATTTGTATAGAAGTTTAGTTGCAGTCCTACATTTGGTCACCTATACATGTTCTATCAAGAAACAAAGCAAGCAACTTCATCTGTTAACGGTCAAAACGTGCAAATAATTGTTTAGAATGTCATACATTCTAGCTGATTCAGCATAATGGCATGTTTATGCTTGTTTAGAATAGCCAACCATGTGAACGATGACATGATAAAGCGAAGCTCACTCCAAAAACATTACAAAGTTACAGTAAAATAGGAGAGACCCACTGTTCAAACTCTTAACAAAACTTGAGGAACTACCTTTCTTGTATAGTTTTATAGGTGTAGTTGGTTGGTTTAGTCCAATTTAACAACCAAAACAAAATTCTAAATAATCAGCTGAGCTAAGTCCACATGGGACCAACATATAACAAGAAGGGACCACTTATTTCCACATAAGAAATAGCCGGTTCCACATTATAGGGCCTATCTCACATCCAACAATCATGCAATTCTCACAATGTGGAAACAGCTATTTCGCATGTAGAATTAGCATTTCTTTCTTTCCTTGGAAATTAAAATTTCTTGTCACAGTGTTAAGAACACTAAAAGCTTAAAGTTTCCAAATAGTTTATCGGATCCAGCAGGTGGCACCACCTACCTATTTAAAAGGTGTACTTTAGTTGCTAACCAACATAAACAAATAGGATGATGATGTAATGAAACCTTCCATCTCTTTGGTAATATATGAGATAAAGTTAAAGTTGCTTCCTCTCACTTGGTTCAGCATTTTCCACAAGTAATACTATTGTGTGGAGTCAATTCAGATTAACTGGAGGCAAATCTAAACTGAAACCCAAATTGTTTACTGTAGGACCAGCCTATGCTTCCTTGACACTGAAGTAAATCAAATTAAGATCATTGGCTCAATCTCTGCAACATGTCTAATCATGTACCCCAATGATCTTAATTTAATTTACTTCAGTGTCAAGGAATTTCTAATCATGTACCCCTTATCATTCTTCTAAATGTATTGCAATGTGGAATTTCTCCTCCTGCATGTAAATTATGGTTTAACTCCAGGGTTTTGGAATTTCTTACACAAAATTGAAGCCAAACCTACTCTTCCAAACAAGGTTAACTGCTAGATTTAGTTTTAGGTGCCTTTTGATCTAATAACAAGGACTTCTATCTAGATTATCTATGGTGTATTCCAAATCTATGACTTATAATTACAAGCAATATGCATTAACAATTTGCTTCTCTTGACCACTACATGTTTGTGATGTACATTCAAAATGGCTAGAGTGGTTCCCAAACTTAATCACAATAGTAGCACAAAGAAACAGGAAAATGAGTTCTATAAACACATTATCTATGAAAGTTTGCACTTAAAGAAACAAGTTTGAGTTGCAAGATAAACATACTGATCTGACAAACGGTTGTTGGAATACCCAGCCAAGAATAGGTATTTTCTGCAGAAAGACTGCCAAGGTTGACCAGAAGCCACTGCACAAAATCTCCATTAGTATCTTCAGCCACTCAAAACCAAAAGATTACTCTGAAACCATGACATAAAAAATCAACATACCTGAAAAGTATGACAAAGCCATATGCCTCCAACATCATGCCTAAAATTGGCCATCCTATGACAATAAAGAAAAATCCAGCACCAAATGAAATGGATCCCTGTAAAGTCAACAAAGCATAACTGGTGTAAATAAAGCAGTGTTGTAAAATTGAACTTGAGTGGCGCAAAATGATGCAAACAAATTGTACCTTGAAATTTTGGCGTTTCATGAAAAATTGCATGGTCGACTTCAGTCCAATGGTTAGACTCACCCCTGAGAGGAAGAGGATCTGATTGAGTACCACAGAGAAAAAAAGGCAGTGTTATATAGCAACAATAACACAACAGCCAAAAGAAAAAAGAAGAAAACATAATTTGAGGAGAAATTTTAGCTTACATTTCCCATAGCAAGTAATCCCTTGTCAAAGACGAAGACAATTCCCAGAAATGAGAAAAATATTCCAAATCCTGTCAAGCCTAGCCCGATCTCTGTTGCATTTCACAATTTCAAATGTTAGAAGTATCAATTAAGGTCAAACCTTGAAAGGGGGAGGCTGAGAGAGACAATTAATATGATCCTACAGGACTCAAACATATAAGTTTTTACTAATCAAGAAGCATAAACACTATTTTTTTTTATTCCAACAGATTTGTTAAATTTCAGTATAAAAGCAGCATTCAGTACACACTTTCTGTACCACTTTGATACCAACTTAGATGATGTAACTGTTAAGAGGAAGTTTAGATGACCTAGATCACTGGTACAATGAATAACCCATGTTCTATATAAGGATACAGAATTGGTCAGTTCAGAGAGTAGGTCAGAATCATATACCAAAAAAGAAAAAAATACTCAATCTTCTTTGTATAAAAACCATCTTGGCATTCTACACTACTAAGAAAGAAGTTCTGATGCAAAGACCTAAAACTGCTCGCAGTGATTGTTTCCTTTGTGCCCTCAACAAATATCAACAACTTATAATTTTCATGAATGGCGTGAAAGACTATATATTCTGACTGATGATGGTTATGAAATTAGCAGAAACATTTTCAAAGGAGTCACAATTACTGCAACACTCTCATGAAACATTTCAAGGATTTAAATTTTTGTTTATCAACTAAGAGAACTTAATTTTATATCAAAAATGAAAACCAGCAAAGAAAGATTTTGTAAAGGCTGATATGCACAACATCTTAAACCAGTTCCATTCAACTGTTTCATATGACTACCGGAGGACCAAAGATTGAGGTAAAACTATAAAGGGTAGCAAAAGGTATATAGATCCCCTTTATGAGAAGAACTTTGTAAGACTTCGACATGTGAAAATGTGAGACTTCAATACTTAAAGAGTTTATGTTTTTCTTCTTTTTTTTTTTCAATCCATAGGAGACTTTGTGAGTCTCTAGCTGAAAAATGGGAGGTATAACACCCCCTTCCCTTACCCCCACTTCACCACCTCCATATCCACCAATACGTGGTCCAAGGGGGGACTTGAACTTGAGAACCCCACCCCTTACACCATTTACTCAATTAACAATATAAGAATCCTACTAGTGCAGAACAATTTAACTCCTGGCACAACTTCCAATTAGACTTGACTTTATAATGGCACAAAAGTTTAACTTATTTGAAGTGATCATTTATTCAAGGTATTAGAAGAAGTTCAAGCTGCAATGCATCCTTCTCAATGAATATGCAAGAATCCCCAATTTTGCAATGAAGGAATTCTTCTTAATTATTTAGTCGAGTTTGAGGAAAAGAATCATAAGAAAAGGACTACAGGACCAAGCAAACAAAATGATAAGCAGAAGTAGCCATGGATTTTGGTTCACACCGTAGATGCTTTCCAACAATGGCCTATGAACATTGACTAATTAGAGCCTTCCATAATTTTCTGAACAATATACAAACAAATATTCATACAGTCATGCACGAAATAAAAGAGATTAAATCCTAAACAAGTGATGGTTAATACTCAAATCTAAATTGAAGCATAAACATCCATAAATTTAGTAATAACAGACAAAACAGCTTCAATATTTCACAGTAATTCAAAATATAATCAAATAAAAACATAGTCAAATTTAGCTCACTTTTACGGTCATTCATTTCAAAGGAAACCATTCTTGTAGACGATTCAGGTTGTCACCTTCCCCTACACCACAACACGAAAAAGAAATTCTTATAACAAAGAAAACAGAAGTCAGTTAAAAAATAGAATCAACCGAATTGGGAAAAATTGTATAATTAGACTTCAGATTCAGAGATTTGACGCAATAAGCTCCATAAGTATAACAAACAGATAGCGAATCGAACAATTCGGCCGGCTAGACGAAAAACAAAGAGAGCTTTTCAAATCGAAACTTTGTTTGGTTTCTGAGAAAAACTTAGCCCCGGCCCCCCGAATTTTCCTTCGATTTCTCAGTAACCAAACAGAGAAACAATGCATAGAGTAGAGAGAGAGAGAGGACCTGCGACGACGGAATAATGAACGGAGCAAGAGAGAAGATAATAAAATGAAAAGGGTATGTCCGTTAGATGCACTGTTGTAAAAACCGGATCGGACCGGCCGGTTTAACCGAAAATCGCTTGTCAATTCGATTCGATTCACTAAAAAATCAGATTTTCGATTAAACCATTCGTTGATCTGTTTTTAGCCGGTTTTAACCGGTTAGACCTCTATTAATAGGAATCTGACCAAAAATTAAAAAAAGAAATGAAGAGATTTCAGCTAATCGGTCAGACCATCAATTCAACCAATCCGACTGATTGAATCGTAAATTCGTGACCTGACCTGATTAATTCAATCACCGGTCCAATTTTTAAAATTGGTTAGATGTATACTTAAAAAAATATACAATTATTAATCAAGTTAATGAATTTATAAAATCTTAGTACTTAGTGATATAATTGTTTATGGACCGGACTTAAATTTAAAAAATATTTAATTTTTCAAAATTTTAGCTATCTAACTAGTAATTTTTTTTTATTAATTGTGATTTGTTGTGATCCACGGTCCGAGAACGGTAAAATGTCAAATTAATCCTTAAACTTGACACCTTGAGATAAATCAGGACAAAATCATTTTTTTTGTTATCAAAGTTCTCGTACTTGTTAATTTTTGTCAAATTAATTATTGGTCAAACTTTGGCCAGTGCATGTGATATAAAATCAGACGAAATAACGTTAATTTCATAAGTTATGTTTGGCATAGTTTTTCAGAAAAGTATTTTTCACAAGAATTTTTTATTATTTTTTCAGTTTTGAAAAATACTTTTTAAAAAAACAGGTGAATAGATATTGTTTCAAAAAGTATTATTTGAAAAAAATAATTTTAAAAAAATAATCAATTAAATAAAAAATTTTAAAAAGTATTTTTTTAGCCTAAAAGCTAATAGTATTCAATTAAATTTAAGTTTTAGGGGTATGAATGAAAATTATTTTTCGATATTGTGTAATGATTGAATGTTTTAATGAATGAAATTGATAATATTTTGTTGATCATTATACACATTTTTATTTAGTATTAAAAATTAAATTTCAGAGATAAAACAAAAATTAAACAATCAAATGAACATAAGAATTGCAAAATCCAAAATATTTTTCAATAATATTTATAAATAACATTCAAACGTGGGCGAATTAGAAAATCTAACAAATGATGATAAAAAATTAAAACCTAACTTATAATCATATAAATTAGTACCGTGCTATATTTAATTTTCATCAATCATTAATATATTAATTAATCACACAATAGTTTTTGAAGCTAAATAGCACTTTTTGAATTTTTTTATTTAATTGATTATTTTTTTGAATTTTTTTGAATTTTTTTTTTTCAATCCTACTTTTTAAAAAAACATTTATTTACCTATTTTTTTCAAAACTGAAAAAACTGGAAAAAAATTTTTAGAAAAATACTTTTTTGAAAAATTATGCTAAACGGGACTTATGAAATTAACGTTATTTTGTCTGATTTTATAGCACACACATTGCTCAAAATTTGATCAATGACTAATTTGATAAAAATTATCAAGTATGCAAATTTTGATAATAAAATAGATAATTGTGTCTTGATTTATCCCTAGATGTCAAATTCAATGACTAATTTAGCCATTTTGCGGTCCGAGAACAGATCTACTTAGTGATAATATTTTAAACACTAAATCACTGCGTTTTTTTTTTTTTTTACTTACTATAAAAAGTATGAAGTTTAATAAGAGTAGAAATTTGCTTTAAGCACTCAATTTAAATTAAGAAAGAATTTCCTAGTCAGTTTAACTTGTTTAGTAATAATTATTTTAAAATAATTTTATGTCAAAAAAATAATAATAAAATTATTATATTTTATAACATACTCTTGTTTTTAGAATGATAAGTGATAACGGTATTTCTTAGAAAATATAGTGAATAAATATAAATCAAGTGGAAAATTAGTAATATTTCAAAAAAATTACAAACCAAACTCCAAAAAATACAATTTATTAGGAAAAACTTTCCAAAGTACTATTCTCATAAGGTTTGTTTTTAGAGGTTTTGCAAGGTCTATGTATATTTCAATTGGTTTGAGGTATCTTATACTATGAGAAATACATTTAACTACTAAACTATTTGTTCAATGGTAAGCTCTCAATATTTTAATTTGATGATTTAACAAGAATTTAGTCCGCGCTTTGTGCGATTTTATTTTATTTTTATATTATTACCTACATAAAGTATTTTTTATTTATTATTGTCACGCCCCGAACCCGAAGGCACGTGACCGGCACTAGGGAACGGGAAAGCTTAAGGCTTCCGGAACTCGTAGTAAGCCTGACTACTCACTAAACGACAAAACTGCAAAGTGACAGCTGTAACTGTCACGAACTAAGAGCTATGGGCCCACCTGTTAAGCAGAACCTGGTAAAAATTTCATGTCAAAGCCACTCAGGGCTATCAACTCAACCATATCAATTTTCTTATTAAATCACATTAATGCCACTCAGGGCATTTATCTCAAGAACATTATTTATAATAATCTCATCATCAGGTTCCTGCTCAACAGATTTTCACCATAACAACTATAGAGAGGACTCTCTGATTTCCTCAGAACTTGACATTAAATAAAATAACAATGCGGAGTGCTAGAGTACTAATAATGTAACATAATATAAAATTAATTACATATCTGCATAACAACATACATTTCACTGCCGAAGAACAATGGCAGGAATAACTCAACATAAACTTGTACTTCTCAAGCTCAACCTGCAACCTGGGAAAAATTGGTGAACAGGAATGAGCGTTCAACTCAATGAATTATATAGTTATCAATATAACGTGCCATTTGAATGCTGAAAATGCTAATGCAATGTCACATAAATAATTAATCATTTAATCTCACATATGGATGGAAATCAGTCCATAAGAATCTTTCTATCATCAAATACGGGGAGCCGACCCCCACCTTGGCTCTCTGGGTCCAACTGAAAAATACTCATAATATCCAATACATAGGGTACTAGCTGTCCCTGGCCGAAGCCATGCAGCGACCCGACTGGTAGCAGCGAGCGATGAGCAAGCTCCTAAGCTGTCATACACCAGTCCTAACTCATCCATCATATATCATAATCATGTTCCT
>CATKHJ010257324.1:0-25922 GCA_949750685.1 Vernicia montana
TAAATTTTCTAATGCAATTAATCACCCTAAATGCAATATGTGAATCAATTAAAATAAATTCAATAATGATAAAATGAATAGAGAGAAGAATAAGAAAACTTAGCCAATTTTATAGTGGTTCGGAGCCAATCTCTTCTCCTATATCCACTTCTCCTAAATCACACTGATTTAGGGTTCCACTAGTGATCCGGGATTGCGCCCAAAGCTTTACAATAGTTGAATCAGGATTTCGCCCTAGTTCTTCGGGATTTCGCCCAATACAATAGTTATTCGGGATTTCGCCCAATACAAGACATGACAATAATATTTGAGGTTTTAAGTCACTCAATGACTAACAAGTAAAACTCTTACAAGATAAAAATTAAGCTTATAACTTTTAACAACAATGAACACAAAAGATATAAGTTAAAGAGCAAATGTGTTCTTGAATGAAGTAGAAGAGAATTATTGAATTTCAAGCTTGGATAATACTTTTGATCACTTGGAATCTCTCCTCCTTCATTTGGAGTCTTTATATATTTATATGTCTTCAATCACAACTCCAAAATATGACTGTTGTGCTTTGAAAACGGTTTCAGACAACTTCCAACAGCTATAAACGGCTATATTTTTTGTTTGATGTGACGCGTTCAGGGCGGTGAATTTTGAATTCACGGTAGTGAACTTGATTTTCAGGGCAGTGAAGATGAACTTCAAGGCGGTGAACTCTTTGTTTATAATATTTCAATTCGCTTCTGTGTAAAATTCACGGCGGTGAATTTTAACTTCAAGGCGGTGAAGTTGAACTTCAAGGCGGTGAAAACAATCTTCAGGGCGGTGAACTTTTGTAGATAAAAATCCAATTCACTTATGTGTAAAATTCACAGCGGCGAATTTTCACTTCAAGGGGTGAAGTTGATTTTCAAGGCGGTGAAAATGATTTTCAAGGCGGTAAACTTAAACTTCAGGGCGGTGAAAATATTTTTCAGGGTGGTGAACTATCTGTCACTTTATTTAAACACCACTAAGATGTAATATGAGTGAAATATTCAAGTTAAGCCCATACTTTAGAGATAAAACAAATATATAAATTGAATGTCAAACTATTATATATATTTGTATTATTCTCACATATTCAATAAATATAATCTTAGTTAAACAAAATTTTAGAATCATCAAAATATAAAGGAAACAACAGAGGTATCCCAGAACAGTCCGCCAACAAATAAAGGATTGAGAAGGAGGTAGAAACTCCTTCCATATGAACTTATTCCAATAACATCAAGATTGAAGGGATATGAGGTAATTATACATACCTTTCACCATGAGTTTGCCATCCCTGGAATTGATTCAAATATAAATTCAAATCTTATTTTATAATAAGGATAAGATTTTTTGCAAGAATACAATAAATTTCAAATTATATATATATATATATATATATATATATATATATATATATATATATATATATATATATATATAGTTTTAAAATATGATTAATGCAAAATATATATGTTTCATACAAATAAAAAATATTGTTATAAATTTTTTTATAATTTGTTTTTTGTTAAAAAAAATATTATTATAAGTTCAACTTGTAACATTTTAATATGTCAATTTTGATCTTACCGTTAAATTAAAATTTCATTGGCTTTTTATATTTTTTAAAAATAAAATTATTTAGAAGTGATTGATTAAAGTTTTAAATATCATTAATAATTCTCATTAATTTAAAATAAAATATTAGTAATTCTCATTAATATCTCCCAAATTTTTTTTACTACTCTTTTGTATTGTATGTGGATAATAAAGTTTTACATATATATAAGATGAAAAATTAAACCTCAATTTATTACCGACATCATATATATGTACTTATTGGCAGTGAAGTTGAAAGGAGTCTTAGGAACAAGTAAAAGTCAATAACTCATAGTGGCGGTGGGGCATGATAAAAGATATATATAGGTCACCTTATATGTCATATCCATTTTTTATTAATTAAGTCAGACCTCAACTTAGGATATGGGCCACTATCTATGGTTGTTATGTGAACAAACCATACAAGAATTGTGGACTTTTTAGTCTATATAAGTGTTTTTAGTCCAAATAAACTACTATTTATGCCTTTTTCTTCCTTGTTAAAAACGTGGAGATGAGCAGATGACTCGTCAAAAAGACTTAAAAAAAATAAAAAAGCATTATGGTGGATCCAAAATCAATGGGCGAAACATAAAAAAATCTATGTATTGTACTATAGGTAATGGAAAATGATGCACATATAATTATTCTTAAAAAATTATATGTTTTTAATATAATAAGTTGTGTTTTTAGAATGTATCAAATCATATTGAAATATAATGAATATATAAGTCTAATTAAAAATAATTTGAATGAAAATTTTAAAAATATCAATTAGATTCAAATTTATGTGTCTATTCCTAAAATCTATTAATTAAGACACTAATACGGTGTAATTTTTATTTCTTATTAATGATGGAGAGTCCATCATGTAGAATCGAGGTAAGACTTATAGATAAAAAAAAAAAGAAAAAAAGAAAAGGGTCTTAAGTTTTTCGGGCTGACCAATAACTTCCAACACTCAAGTCAATAGGCTCATTCAAAAAATAAAAAGAGTGTAGAGAGGGAATTTTTGATATGGGATTGGAGAGAGAGAGAGAGCCATCGCTTTTTATATCTTTTCTTTACTTATTTATAAGGAAAAAATTATGATCCTTATGTACACGTGTTCTCTGAGTATTGGAAGTCATTTTTATTTATTATAAGATACTAATTATGTTGATTTTAAAAATTGGTATGATTATACCAAATAGTTTATACCTTTGATTGTATAATAATAACAAAATCAAATTGCATTGGCGTACTAATAATAAAATTGTATTATGTTATATTATATATATACTACATTTGTTATTATCTAAAACAATCAATTCTACATTGATCCCACTTTTTTTTTTTTTTTTAAGTTAAATGTGGTTTAGAAAAGTGAATACGAATAAAGGATTTTAGAAATTAGAAGTTGAAGGACTTGGAAAATAAAACGTAAATTATAATGACAAAGTTGAATGATATTGAATCTTTGAAAATAAAAATTGAAACCTCTCAATTAAAATTAAGTAGATATATATTTGACAGAGAATCTTATATCATCACACACACACATAATTATTATTGACTTAATTAATATTTTTCTAGAACCATTTAAAGCTCTAGATATATTTAGAACAATGACCATGACTTCTGACCTAATTAATTAAAAAAAAAAAAAAAAGGACAAATGAAGAATGATGAAAAGTACAACACTAGTAGAAAAACAGAAAATGTGTAAATTAAACAAAAATTGATATCTTTAATAAGAAACAAAAATTGAGACTTTTCTTAAACCCCGTTTGCAATAATTTTACATAAAATTATAATTCAATTAAAATGATTTTATAATAGAATTCACATATTTAAAATAAAATTTTGAATTCATTTAAATAACTGATCATTTAAAATTATTAAACATTTATAATCTGACATTATATTTATTGTTTATGATCTTACTTTTAAAATTCAAATTCACAAAAATTTCAAAGAACCACTTATACAAATGGATCGTAAATTATTTGAAATAATTGTAAATAAAATTAATGTATTTTCCTGTTTTGTTCTAGCGATCATTTATGGAAAAAAAAAATACATTTAATTCAATTAAAAATATCTTAGATTGTTAATAATTAAATTATTGAAAATATGCCATTTTATTTGATTTTCATTTTTTTTACATAGTATATTTTAAAAATTAAATTAAATCAATTATATAGTTTTATTTCATTTAATATTTACTATTAAAAATAATAATTAACTGTAATAATATATATTTACAGTTAATTAAATATTGTTTATAGTAATGTTATCAGATACTTTTGATTACGCAAATTTTATATATGATAAGTGATGAAGGCACGTTGGACATGGAGATTTTCCTACTAAATGATTAATGTTTAACAACATAAAATTATTATAATTGCATTAGATAAAGAATTACCTCCTAATTTTATTTCATTTATTCTTTTAAATTCCTATATATTTATATTTTTGAAAATTCATCTTAACACTTGGTCCACATGCATGATATTCTTAATTAATGTATTTTTTGTTTATTTTGAATAATTACAAATTCTTTCTTATAGGCACTAAGAGATAATTTTTTTTTTTATGCCAACAATAGAGTGATTGGTATTTATTATTTTATCTTTATTTTCTATATGAATATATTTAATTTGGGTATTTACATATATATATATATATATATATATATATATATATATATATATATATATATATATATTGTGTATATGTTGATAAAGTTTTTGGATCCGTCACTAAAATAAAGTGGTATATTATTATTGTTAATTTTTATTATTATTATTATTTTTTTGTAATTTAATAAAATATAGGCCCTTTTGTTTGAAAGGTTTTTTTTTTTAATCTTTATTTTTAACATTAGAAAGTTCATGTTCTGAAACTCGTCCGGTTTTAGAACCAATGAAGACAGAGAGCTACGGGTTAAAAATTTAATCGGATCGAACTGAAATTTTAAATAATAATATATATTTATTATATGTTTGCTTATATGCATTGGTAATATACATTACATATTTTGTAATGTTCGTTATATATTTTAAATGAACGTTATAATCAAATAAAGAATAAAGTAACAATTGTTACACATTATAAATGCTCGTTAAGAAAAATATCACATTCATAAATAACTCAGACTAATTAATAGATCAATTCTTAATTTTTCCAATTGAATCAGTCGAGCTGATCCGATTTTCAAAACATAGTTAGAAAGACTAGCAGGGGATTATTTGAATTGCGGGGTTAATTATGGCTGTTATAGTTTAATTAACATGGTATCCATCAAGTTCTATAAAGAAAATGGTATCCATCAAGAATATTATAATATATGAAATTAAGAAAGAAAGAAAGAAATAATACTTTCTAGATAGTAGCTAATTAATTAATTTTGACATTTATATAATTTAATTTAAGGAATTGGACTGATTCTCTTTATTCTTGGAGTGTACTTTACAAATAAAGTCATCAATATTCAATACATATGTATGGTGTATACGTAGGAAAAACAATACAGTAGTGCCATCTGACTTCTTCCTTTTTATTACACTAACCTAGTTAATGATCCCAATAAAATAAAAAAAATTGCATTTATTTATTAATTTAATAATTGAGTTTCAAGTAATTAAAAATTCAATTTGTCTTATTATTGTGATAAAGTTGAAATCATAAAAAAATAAATATTGAATGCTAGGGTAACACAAAAATATATTGAAATTACATAGTTATTAAGTTTTAATTGTGCAAAAATATCAATTCGAATAAATAATTGTATAAATTTTTATAATTTAACTTTTTAAGATATAATTGTAAATACTTTTCTAAATTAAGATCAAATTATCTAAAAATAAAAAATAATTATAAAATGACACAAAATTCAAGATAAATTAATACAATATACCTCAAAAAAGAATAGAAAAGCTAGAATTCATCTAGTGATGGATGCCCCCACATAGGATGGCTAATTATAATTAAATAATAATTAGATTTAATAATTAGAGATTAAAAAATAATGTGCATGTGATGTGAGATGAATATAAATAGAAAATGCACATAAATAAATATAAATGAACAAGGTCAATAATTATTATTATTAAAATATGTAAATCATGGGGCGGTATAGTCGGTAGCCCACCTATTATACATATATAGGAAGTTCTATGCTTGAAAGTTGAAAGAGCAGCCTCTCATGGTGTTATGATGGGAAGCATGTGATGTTAGTTAGCTTCTCTAGAATCATGTGGCCATATACTCAAATCATTATTATTATTTCTAATTTTTAATATTTAATATTTAATATTTAATTCTATGATTAATTAAGTTTTATAATTGTCAACTATAATCATAATTATTACTAAAAATAATAATAATAATTTCCCTCAATAATAATAATAATAATAATAATAAATTCAATAATTCAATAATTAAGTATATATATGTTTAAAAATATAAGAAATAGAAAAAATGATAACAATAATTATTAAATATTAATTATTCCATTTTTTAGGACATTATTAATTATTCCTTCTAATTATTTATCTATGTATCTCTTTTTTTTTTACTAGGTAAAGTCATAATCTAGAAGTGTGAGTGTATATATATATATATATATATATATATATATATATATACACTAAAATATAGAAATTTGCAAGAGCTTATATCATTTCAATTCTAAAAATATTTTTAAATAATAATATAAAAAGAAAAAAATTTAATTAATATTTAAGAATATGTATTGTATATATTGAATATAAACATGTATTTAACATGTAAAGTAATAAAAAAAGAATATTATTTAACTTAGTAGTACTGGTAAGGTGAGACAACTTTAAAAGTGGATTCTAGAATTCAAATATCACTAATATTAAGATATTGTTTGGTATGTGGTAAGATAAGGAAGTATAACTTACTAAGAAGTAAAAAAAATTGATTTGTTTAGTAGCTATGATTGAATAAAATTCTTGAAAAGTAAGGATTTTCACTTCATGAGGAGTTTAGAGAAAATAACTTTTTTAGAGAAGGATAAGTAAGTTGAATTTTCTTAGTTAAAATAAATATAAATTGACATATATACTCTTTATTAAATGAAACTAAGTAATTGAGGTTAGATATTATTATTTTTTATATTATTAATTTCTAAAAATGACAATATAAAATCAAATAAAAAAAACTTACTTCTTAGGAAGTTATATGTAAATCAAACACATAATTACTTATACTTTATGGGAAATAAATTCTTGAGAAGTATACTACTTCCCAGAAAATAGATCATGTGATACCAAACGATATCTAAATTTCCTCTCTCCAATGCTCAAAAAGAAATACTTCATCCGTCCTAAATTGATAGGTACAACTAACTTTTCACATGGATTAAAAATTAGAGATTAATTTAGTTAAAATCATTAATTTTAATTTTTTTTCCCAAAAGTATCCTTGCAGTAATTCACAATCCAAAAAGATTAATTTCTTAAAACTCAACACTTGTATTAGTGGATATTAATTAATGTATTTTTGAAAATATAAATACAACTAATTTAAATAATGAGTTTATCAATACCAATGTTAAATAAATAAGGATATTTTAGTAAAATACTATATAGCTACTCTTTTAAAATGAAAATGTGCCTATAATTTAGAACGCCATTAAAAAAAGTTTGTCTATCAATTTGGGACGGAATAAGTATTATTATTAGAGAAATTATTAGGTAGGACAGGAGTATGTTCCTCCATACATGAGCCCACTTTTATGTGAGTAGGAGGAGTATGCTCTTGTCTTACCTAATAATTTCTCTTATTATTAATACCACCAAGAGCCTAGCTTGGTGATAATCTTTAGGGAAAGGTATCGAGTTCAAATCATCTCCTGCTCACTAGATGTGCGAGCTACAAAAAATAAGTGTGGTGTCTCATAAAAAAAAAAAATTCTCCCGTCTAACACTAATCACTAACAATCGTAGTCTTTTATGAGAGCAATCTAATCATGCGATACTGATAAAAAAAAAAAATACTATCTCTGGTTCACAATAACTGTTTTTTTAAAAAAGTGATTTTGTTTCAATATAATTGTCGTTTTACAAACTAATGTAACATTAATTATTTTTTTTTCAAAATTATCCTTAATATTAATTGACTTAGTGTTATTGATAGAGTTTTGGTGAAAAACAAATTAAGAGTATATTAGTCTATTTTATTTGAAATTATTCTTAATTTATTGTTTTCTTAATCTAAGTACATTCCTTTAAAACGACAATTATTGAGAATAGGAGGGAATATTAATTATTTTTTATCAAATAGTACAAAGAAAAAATTAATTAATCCCACCAACCTAATATAATAAGTTATGAGTCATAAATAAACATGGATTTTTTGGGTGATAGAAAGTTTAATTACAACTCTTTAGCATTTACTTCTCACCAACCTCTTGACAACTGAACCGATCGATCGATCAACTCCATTTTATCATTCATCATCATCACCTGTTATACAGATCCATCTTAGTTTCAAGTTCCAAGTCTCAACTGCCTTTATGGAAGAATGAGATATGGATAAGAGCCTCCATAAATTTGCCTGAGAAACATAACTCTATATACATTGGCGCAGACAAAAAGTGCCTTATAACTTATTCAAGAGACCACATGAATTTATTCTTGCACCATAATTTATTTATTTTTCTTTTTGGTTTCACTTGCAATTTTACAGTTTTAAAAAGGATTTTAGCTAGTATTATTGAATCAAAATGAATTTTTGTAGTTTCTTATAATCAAATAAAAAACATTAATACAAATTTAATCAAATTCCAATTTTTAATTTTCAATTTGAGAATGATTTTAATTAGTATTACCGATAATTAATTCTCTCTCTAATTCGTTTTAATTATCTTTTTTAGAAATTTTTTATTTTAAATTTTTTTTTCATTTTGTTAAATCGAGAAGGTATTAATTACTTTATTACCAATCTTAAATTATTTGTCATTTTGTTAAATAGAGGAGATATTAATTACTTTATTACCAGTCTTACCCTTATTATATTCTTTTTTTTTTTTTTTTAAGGGAATACCCTTATTCTATTCTTGAGAAGACATTAAGATAGAGGAATTGATAGAGTGTTTCGATTTTTGAGTAATTGAAGTAAAATGGTAATTTAATTATATGTATTAATTTTTCAATAACTGAGAAGTTTTTTTAATATGTATGTATTAATTAAAAAGGACAATTAAAATGAAGAAATAAGTTTTTAGAATTTATTTGGATATATAAATGATCAATTGAATGCAGATCAATTTAGATTTAAATTTCAATTTATTTGCTATACACTTATTATATAGGTAAAAAAATTTCTATACAATTATGAAAAAAAAATAAAGATAGTGTTAAATTTTAAATATTTGATCAATCATTTAACAGCTTGATTGGATGAGGTGAGGTGAAGAGTAATTAAATGATAGGTAGGGGAATGTAAGAGCAAGGAAGGAAGGAGAATGACATAGAAGTGTACATAATAATCTTACCCTTGTTTGAAAAAAAAAAAAAAAGAAAAAGGGAAAGTAATATATGTCCCTTTGATAGGGAGGAAGGGTAACTAAAATAACGTTAAATACTAAAAGTATAAAAATAACTTTAAAATCATGTCATAGAGCATAAGGTTTAGATTATTAATTAATAAGAGTAATTTTAAGTTTTTTTATTTTAAGTAAAGATATAATAGAAAATTAATATTTTAAAATTTACTATCTATCATCTCTCACCCTTACACCCCAATTTAAGGTGTAAAAAAAATAAAAATTTTAAAAGGAGTAAAGAATAAGTTTTATTCTTTTTTAACTCCTTATCTCTTCGCAAATAAAAGTACAAAGTTACCCTCTTATTTCTTACCCTCCATTCTCCTTCCTTACCCTAATCCAAACAGATTGTAAAACAACCAATTATTCAAATAGGTTCTTATTAAATTTAGAAGCATATACTGAAATTTAACCTAAAAAAAAATTGAAGAAATTAAATAAAGAAAATAAAACCATGCTTAAAATATATACATAAAAAGCTAGCTAATATTTATATAGCCACCAAATTCATATATTGACAACTCATAATAATATGTACAAGATGATTAATCTACTCATGCATGGTTTAAGAATGGTGGTTTACTAATCCTGCTTCCCTTTCTTGAATCACAGCCTTTAAGCCACCTCTCACGGTGGCAGTAAGACCCGGAGAGAATCTTGGAGCTTGAACAGGATCCACAACCCGAACATTAAAAGCTCTAATAACAGCAAGAGCTACACTTTTCATCTCAACTAAAGCCATTTCTTTACCCAAACAAACCCTAAACCCAGCTTGAAAAACTGGGTATTTGTATGGATTTTCTGGTACAAAAACACCATTCTTTAACCACCTTTCTGGCTTGAATTCAAGACAATCCGGACCCCAAACTCGATCCATTCGACCCATTGCATATTGATGATAAGTAACCCTAGTACCTTTGTTAACAAATGTACCATCAGGTAAAATATCATCTTCTTGAGAGAATTTGGAATCAAATTGTACAGGTGGAAATAATCTTAAACTTTCATAAATTGCTGCGTTTAAATAATGCAATTCTCTTAATTGTTCATAACCAACAAACTCTTGTTTTTTTCCGATGACTCGATCTGACTCGACCCGAATAGCTGATTCGACTTCTGGGTGTTGTGAGATTAACCAAAAGAGACTTGTTAAACCTGAAGCAACTGTATCACGACCAGCTAATAAAAAACTAATAACAATATCACGAAGATACTTATCGTCATTGATTGATCCCATGAATCTTGATAACAAATCTTTGTTATTTTTGAACCCTTCTTTTCTTCTATGAGATATCATCTGTTCTGCTAACTCGTCTACCAAATTTATTGCTTGTTTGAGTTTTTTCTCTGAGCCAAAATTGAAAAATCTTTTGATCTTCCAAATAATTGGTGATGCTACTAATGCTCGTTCTGCTGATAACTTTGATGCAGTATCAAAGGCAACAGCAAATTCAGAAATTGGCAAAGAAAGTTTTAGACAACCAGGGTCTAATCCGAAAGAAAATTTACAAATGTTGTCGAAGGAAAATCTTCTAAATACATCTTGTAAATCTAAAGAACTCTGTTTTTTGGAAGAAATTGAAGATAAAAGAGGAATCAATCTCGTTTGAATCTCGTTAGTAATGAGTTCAAACGCATATGATCTTATTGAAACACTACCAAGTTCTAAACTTGCCATTTTTCTTTGAAATTTCCAAGAATCACCATCAACATTGAAAATTCCTCTGCCTAAAAGATCACCTAACAAAACAGAGAAAGGTTTGCCTTTTGGGTAGTTTTCAAAATTGGTTTTGAGAATGTATTCGACATTTTCTTGATTTGAAGTGACAATATTGCCAAGAACATGAATATGAATTGTACCAGTAGGAGATTTCTTGAGAAGATGAGTATACCAATCACAAAGATTTGCAAAATCTTTTGTCCAAGAAGCAGTGACATAGCTTTTGCAAACCTCACAGTTACACCATGGTTTCAATCTTAAAACAAAGATTAGCAAAGAAAAAAGAGAGAATAATAAGGTAAATCCGAAGAAAAGCAAGGAAAAAACACTGGAAATTGATTCCAACCATAAACAAGAATCTAACTCCATTGAAGCAGAAAGAAATTAAAGATTTGAAACAAAATCAAGAATCAAGAAACAGAGAGAGAAAATAAACCAGAGAAAGGAGAATGTGGCTGTGAGATCAAGAAATGGAGGCTCACCTATATATAAGAGGAAAAAAAAAAAAAAAGAATAAATTCTTTGAAAAAAAAAAAAAAAAGGGTTTGTTTTTATTGGGTTTTTTTTTTTTAAAAAAATTTAATTATTTTAATTTTGGTATAGCCTATAGATAGGTATTGAGAGACAAGGAGAGAGAAAATAATAATAAATGGCATGAAGAACACGTGCGGAAAAATCCAATAAAAGTCGACGTCATGTGTTATTGCTAAAAGCAATAGAGCACGTGCTTTATTTATTTTTATTTTTTTAAAATTATATATAAAAAAAAAAAAAAAAATGAGTTTGTACTGTGTACTTATTGAATTATGGTCACGACATGTTGTGTGCTATTTTCTTCCACCGCTATCTTGATGTCGGCTTTGAGACGGCGTACCCATTACCAACTGCCAACCAATAGAAGTCGAGTCTGAAAACCATAGGTTTGATTTAAAATTGAATTATAACGAAAAACCAAATAAATCGAATTTTTATTTTATTTAAATTAAACTAAAATTAAATTTTGTATAAAATCAAATCAAATCAAACTGAAAATTTTCAATTTTATTCGATTCGGTTAATCAGTTTGGACTATATATTTTTTTTATTCTAATAAATTATATATATATATTAAAATTTGTTCAGTTCAAATCAATTTTTTTTTTGGTAAAAATCGAACATAATTAAAATTTAATTCGATTTATTATTTTAAAAATCGAACCGAAGTACTTAAAAAATATTCGAATCGAATCAGTTAGTTAAGTTCGATTTTACTCACCCCTAACTCAGAGTGTTCACGAGTCGAGTCAATTTTTTCTTTAACTCGATCTAATTCGATTTTCACGTAAAATATAATTATTTGAATAAAAATTGACTAAATTCGACTCAAGAAAATTTTTATCGGATCGAATCTAGTTGGGTAACTGAGTTGAATAAGATGAGTCGGATTAGCTTGTTACAAATGTTATAATAATGTTGGTTACAACAATAATTTGACTAGTATTATTAGAAAAGGATGGCAGCCCAATACAAAATAATGTATCAATTTTATAATAATGTACAATTTATTTTTCATAATTTTAGATGGAATTCATATGATTATTTTTATGTATATAGAATTATAATTTTCTTATTATATTTTTCTCACATCAGGTGTATACAAAAATTATTTGATATATCTAATATATATAAAAATGGTGCATTTTCTTTTATAATCATATGAATTTATTCAAAATTATAATTAAAACATTAAAATTAAAATTTTTAACTTTTAGCATTTGCACCTTCAACAATTGATCATCAATTGTTATTTGTAATGTATGCTAAATCAAACATATGTCCTAAATTCATGTTGAGAAATTATTTTTTATTTTTTCTCTAATTAAATTTTAAATTATGTATATTATAAAGTAAATTATTGAATTATTATTGTAACTAATACAAATTACCCATAATATAATATAATAAGTAATATAGGTAATCAAATTTAAAATATGTTCAATATCTTATTTGTTAGATATTTTAAGATAATAATTTAATTATGTAGCATATCAAGGTGTCCTGCCTAACTTATTTGTTTATTTATTTACTTATTTTTGTAGGGATCTTTGAAACAGAATATTATGTTCTATTCTTTTCAGATCTGGTAGGGCAGGCTCTTATCGATTCGGTGGCATGTCTAATATCTTATAAAACATGGAAAAATTATAACCTATTTTTGGTAAAATAAGAATGGAAAATTATTTAGTGTAATATGTGCATTAAGATATAATGCATCATACACTAATAAATATATAAAATTCATTTAAATTTATAATAGGTAGATTACATATTTATGTGAGTGATAATACAATGCTCTTGATGGGATGCATTAAATAATTTATCGAAAAATCAATCAGACGTGATTTGATTGATCTTCTCATCCTTTTCAAGAGTGTGAGAAGTGAAAAGTCTCATAATCGAGTTTTTCAAATTATAAAAAATTATCATTAATTTAGTGAAAGATATTAAAAAGAAGGGTACTCCTGTTATTTAACTTATAATATTATTTCGGCCTATTAAACTTTTAATAAAAAAAAATACCGAAAATTAGTATTTTTTTTTAAACCTCAAGTAGAATATTCATTTCAGTGATATGGAATAGTATTAAGTTTTTGGCTAACTAATTTAATTTTTTAGGAGAGATTTGAATCATACTCTTGACTTATAGAAACCATTTTTCTACGAAAAAAGAAAATTACACTACTTACACTATATATGGTAGATTATTGGTGATTTAGTGATTTCTTTTCCCTAAATATAAAATCAATTATGATATGAAATGATTGAATTTAAAATCACTATCAATATCTTAGTTGTTATGTAATGCGAGATTTTTTTTAAGTTAATGAATGTGTAATAATAATGTATATTTATGAAATATTTATTAGAAATACAACTTAATTAATTAATTTGTAAAATATTAATTTGAAATAGGAGCAACCATTGTTTAATTATGTGTATCTTTTTTTGGGAACGTTAAATCAGATGAAAGATAGAGTTCTGATTTGGTGATATCTCCTATATATATATATATATATATATATATATATATATATATATATATATAAAAGATCAATTACTATATATATATATATATATATATATACTAATGTTCATAAGAAAATTTACTGTATAAAATCATGCATTATTACTAAGATTAGCTATGAAATATTATGTATTATTTAATCATTATTAACTTTTATTAATATGAATGAATTTCGATCTAAATTTTAAAAGAAAATATATAAATATGATCGTAATGTTACCCTACGTAGCACATTACTCCTTTATATTTTTTTAAGTCTAAAAAATGACCCTGATGTCATCGCGTCCCAATATGAAATATTATGTATTATTTTTTCAATAAACTTCGCATCATAATAGAGGCAAGCCAATGTCTTTGCAAAAGAAGCCGGTTTCTCTGTGCTATTGCCATTACTATTATCACAAATACCCATTTATTCTCCGAAATAAAGCTCATTGTTTGGTAATGGGATGAGGCTAATCTTGGAGTAAACCCCATCGGTTTTAGAATCAGCGATGTACTTGAAGGCGACAACACGACAAAGGATAAGAGTCGGGATTCGAGAGGAGGAGGAGAAATCAACCGGTGATTGAGAGTGTTCGGCGTGGCCTTAAGGGAAGTAAAAGAAATAGGGGATTTGAATTTTACAGAGCATAATCCCATTGACCATTTTTTCATTGGAGAGGTGATTGGGATAAGTATTTTGAGGAATTTTCATCAAAGGTAAAAAAGAATATATATTTATATTTATAATCTTCCTACTCAATTTAATGAAGATTTGCTTAAGTATTATAGATCTCTTAGTGAATGGTCTTAAATGTGTCAATTTATATCGAATTTTGGTTTCGGTCCAAAGCTAAAGAATTCTGAGAAAATTCTCCTAGAGTACGTAATAGGCAGAGCAGCAATGGCTCGATCATGGCCATCTTATGCACCCACGTGAACCCAGATTCTAGCACACCCACACGAACCCTGATTCCGCACATGCAACCTAGATTCCAATTCGAACTAGCGGCCAAAGCTTGGCTTGGCCGATCTACAGCAGCAAGCCTAAGTGAAGACGATGATGGCTCGAGCTCTATTCTACAACGAAATCATTATGATCTCCTAAAGCCAAAAACACTCCACAAAAGTCAACAGCTCCGCCGCCAAAGTCCAACCATCAAAACAACAAACAAACAAACGGCTTCATTGACCTAACAAACAAACAAAAAATTCTAGTTTATATAGAAAAATAATGGTTTAATTCATAGGTTATAGAAAAGTTTCATGGATTTTAACCATTTATGTCACGACCCGAATCTGAGGGCACGTAACCAGCACTAGGGAACGGAAAAGAATAAGGTTTTCGGAATCCGTAGTAAGCCTGACTAACCATTAAATGATAAAACATATAATATGACAGTTGTAACTGTCATAGAACAGGCTATGAGTTCACCTGTTAAGCAGAACCTGAACATAACATCATATCAAAGTCACTAAGGGCTAAAAATATCAATCATATTATCATCATCAACATTTGGTTCCTGCTTAACAGAACATCACATAAACCATACAACTGATCATACTATACAGAAATCACATATAACAAAATAACAATGCAGAGTTCTAGAATTTATATTATATATTAAAATTAAAATAATTACATAACCGCATAAAAGAATTTTCACTGCCGAGGAATGATGGCCAAGAATGACTCAATCATAATTTTTCTTCTCGAGCTCAACCTGCAATCCTGAAAAAAAATATTGAACATGGATGAGCTTTCGACTCAATGAATGATACTAACCAATATATTAACCTAGTGTCATACATTCATTCTATATAAAAATATACTCATGCATCGTGTCACAAAAACAAACAATCACATAATCATCCAATGATAGAAATTAGTCAATAGGAACCACTCTAAACCTCAAAATGATGAGTTGACCCCCTCCCTTGGTGTCATAACCCAACTTCGCAACTGTGACTATCCTAAAGCATGGGTAGACATAAGGCTCTTGAAAACCCGTAGAACCCATCTAAACACATAATCTTTATGTCATCGTAACAACTAGAACAACTCATTCCAAGATTAGAACTTGAACATATACACGTATACTCATACCTGCACTTACTCATAATCTTATACATCTCATAATATTCTAGTAAAATAATACATATAATATCATCCATATAATTGTCCTTAAGGCCGAAAGAATAACTCTCTCTGCATTCATGAAGCACTAAAATATACTTCGATTACATATAAATAAAGGAGTGATTACATTGATCAAAATGGTTCTCAAGGAAGAAAGATATCTGAAGAACCGAGCTGATAAACTTCTAACCTCCTAAAAAATAGAATCACTAATGAGATAAAACAGTGAGCAAATAATATACTACCATACTTGTGAGGCTAGGTAATTCAAAACTAGCTCACGAGGATGGTAAGACTCATTTATTGTTAAATGACTTATATTATATCAATTAAGTTCATATAGTTCAATTGAATCAAATAATAGTGTAATACAAGAATATATACACATAACTCATGAAAGAAAACATAACTCATAGTTAAATGAAAATAGAAATCATCCACATAAAAGATTTAAGAGTAGAAGTATTTTATTAGCATTCTCCCTACATTAAATAAGAGTAGATGCTAGGTAGACATATTTTTCCACATAATAAGAGTAAAAGTCTTTTATAGACATACTCTTGCACATGAAATATATGAAACTGATCGGGTTTCACGTCTAAGACAATTTACCCTTCCTCGATAGGGGTAGGATATTATACTCTATTTATTGGGTTACAATGTGCACAATGTCTGACGATTAACCTACATCAGTCGGGGATTTCTATTTCATTCCAAGGATATCAATTTATAATAAGGATATAAAGGTTCACATGGTTCACATATTCATATAACATTTAGAAATTCACCAATAAAGAGAATTTAGGTTCACGTGATTCAAATGGATTCATGGATTCGCTTATATACATTTTCACATGGTAGTTTATCAACAATTTAGGATCTATGCCTTAGGATAACAAATATAAATATAGTAGTATATTTTCTACTCACCTTAGCAAAAAAAAATGTTCTACTATCTCTTAGAAAATCCTCTATCACATCAAGCAATAGGGCTCATCACAACCATCACCTTCCTCATGATTTCTCCTAGGTTGAACTATTTACACATAAACACACACAATAACAAATATATCAATTAATGCTCTTAAAATCATCATAAATATACTCTATACATATAATCCCTTCCTAATCTCACCAACCATAAGGATTCAAATGAAGAAAATGAGATAAACCCTAACTTACCTCTTCACAAATGCTTCAAGAAAGGAAGAAATTATGAACTCTTGCAACTCTAAATCTTTTAATTGATGCAATCTATGAAGTTTCTTAGTATTTAAGAAGTTAGGTTGGTGCTTCTTTGAGAGAGAATAGAGTTAAAACTCAGAAAATGGCATAATAAAGCGAATTGGATCTCTCATTTCCTTTATATAGTCAATTTCCCGATTTTACCCCCGACACAGTTCACGGGCATGACTTTTAAGTTACGGCTGTGATTCGTCACTGTTCACTGTACTGTTCACATTCTTCACCGTCGTAACTTTGGAATTCACCGCCATGAATTTCAAAGTCACGATCGTGAATTCTAAATTCACCGCCGTGAATTTTATCCAGAAGTAGGATTTGAAAAATTCTCATGTTTTAAATCCAAATCTTCATACATAGTTCACATATACACTTAGTATGCAATTCATAACACACATAAACACATGAAACTAGTTCATAATTCACAAAAACTCATGATACACGACTCATAGTCCATTTACATATACATTAGGAGTCACATAAGGATTTAGGGTATTACATTTGGCTCTCTTAATTCCAAACATACAACCACAGTGAGACCAGCTCGAACCCAGCTAATTTATCTTATCCATTACATATGACCACGGTGAAACCAGCTCAAACTAGGCCAAACATCATCATCATCATCATCATAATCATTATCAGAATCCTATATGGTTCTACGTCATCTTAATCCCATCCTACATCCACATATAATCGATAACATAAATCATAATGCAATATTCACAATCAGATGCTATGATGCCTTTATGTATTCGTAGTGCATAAGTATATACATATATATAACATACAGTACATGCAATGCATAATAAGCAGAAAAATATATTAAAAAGTATCATTCACAAATTTTTCGAAAAATCCAACTAGCTCTCCTTGAAATATCAGTCGGTCATCTGATAACTAGGAAGACGTCTAAAACACGTACACTGAATAACAAATAAGGAATATCAGAATAAGACCAACCCAAACCTTAACTTTTAAAGCTACTCAAACAACTCTATAGATTCTGCCGAAATTTCAGCAAAACCTCCCCTATAACTAGGACATTACCCCGCTGAAACAAAAGAATAAACACTTCTACAATAACATCCACAATTCAATGGTCCAACTCGGACCTCCAATACAATAATCTCATAATTCGATTCCATATAATGAGAGTCACATCAAATCCCATTCTCACTTTCATTTTATTAAATATTACTTATAAAAATACTCATGAAAATATTTTAATTAAATTTAACTATGTAATTGAAACTTATATAACTTACATATACATATATATCGAAAGAAAATTACATACAAACATTAAACTCCAAAAAAATCAATTTAATTTCTTTAAAATCATTTATTTATAAAAGGTAATTGATAATTTAAAAACTATTAAAAGAATCATACATAAACCCTTTTTTATTTCTTAAAATCCCTTTTTATTAATTTTTTTTTAATAATTTATAAACTATTAAAATCATTAAATTCTTTAAATAATAAATTTGCATTTTTACTATCATAGATCATTGCTATATAATTCAATTAAAACCATAATACATTTATATAACATAAAATCATTATTTATTTAATTAAAACTATACTAATAATCATTAATATAATTAGAAGAATGTTATTGAAATATAAACTCATCTCAAATAAAATCATATAATTTCAAAGTAATTTCATATACATATAATTATATATACATTAAAGAAAATATATAAACAACTCATTTTAATATTTAATTAAAAACAATATAAATCTTATAAATCATTAATTTCATTCACTGATCCTACGAAATAAAATCATTTTATTTAAATCTAACTTATTAATTATAAAATATATAATTAAAAGAAAATTATCAATAATATTAATTCATAATATAATTAATTCCTTTAACTAATTTACTAAAAAATTTCAATATAGATACATAATAATTATTCATTAATCACATAAAAATTCATAAATTCATAATCAATCATCTTAATAATTTCTTAACATTTCAATTCATATAAACCAATTTAAATTTCACAATTTAGCTAAAAAAAAAAATTGAAATCTATTGGAATTTCTACTCACCGGACGGTTGCCGCGGTGGTTGGTGGCGATGAGGATACCAGCAGCTTCGTTTTGGTGAGTAGGAACTGAAAATCACCTCCACTCTCCCTCACACGTTGCTGGCTAACCGAAAAAAGCCTGGGAAGGTCGGAGATGGCGTTTTTTGATTTGTAATTTACAGTGATCATTTGGGGGGTCAAATGGGTATCAATAGAAAGCTCTAGAGGAGAGGAGTTCAATAGTACTTGACTCGTCGGAATCGGCCGGAAACAATCCTAGAAGTTTCCTCACCAACTATCACTTTGGGCAGTGCGTAGGAGCAGCTCCAGTGGCCGTTCGCTTTGTGCCTCTGCTCACGAGCTCGTCGGCGACTTGTCTTCCCGTTGGTGGCGCGCGTGTCCACCGGAGCTCACCAGACGACGGTGACTCTCTCTCAGCAATATATTTTCATATAAAAAAATATTTTCTTTACTTCAAATACATAAATTATTTACTTTTCCATAAACTTTCAAAATCACACTAAATTCAAATTTTCAAATATTTATTTTTTTCGTAAAATATCGATATACATAATTTTTCATAAATATTTGAGTATTATATATATTACTTTTAATTATACGTATAAATATAACAAAAACGTAATTATATAATATATATTCTTATAAAATAAGAATTTTTAAAATTAATAAAAATTCAGGTCATTACAATTTAATCCCAAAGCCATGGTTTTCTGATTTATTTTTGGTTTGGGTAGTCTTTAAAAACTAAAAATCTTTTGTTATTTTGGAGATTAATTTGAATTGTTCTACATAGGACTCAAAGTTGTTTGCTTGTCGGTTTGCCTGTTGCTGTTAAGTACAGAAAAAACTCACACATTGAACTAGAAAAATTGAGCAAAAAAGATAACAATGTGCCTCTCCCTCTCTTCCTCTATTCAATTTTTTGATTTTTGATTTTTGATTTAAGTCAAATTTAAACAATAACATGGATCTCACAAACGAAGAAGGGAGAAAAATAAAATCATTAACTGTTGGAGCGCGATGACCCTAATGTTGAAATGTCAGGTTCATTTTTAGTTTGGTAAAAACAATATTTTCAAAAAATTATAAAAATATTCAAAAAAACTTACATGTAATTTATTTTGTTGTTTTTTTTTTATCACTCATATAATTATCTCAATTATATCTCAATTCTTCTTCTTAATGAATTCATTTCTTCTCTCAAAAAACTTTTGAAAAAATATCAATAAAGACCCAATTTAGATCAATGATTAAAATTGAAATTAAATTTTCTATAGTTATTGCATTTCAATAAAAACAAAATTTTCTATCACATGTTTATTAATTTGATTACGTCTTATATAAATCTTATGTCATAAAATATGCAAATTTTGCATCATAACATTGAAAATTTATCATTTGATGTAAATAATTTCACACATGTATCATAATATTTTATATAAATAGTTAATTAAGATCACTAACATAATTACATATGTAAAAAACTTGAAATTAATCATAACAATTAATAAAGATAGACTTATTGACTTGACTTACCTAAAGGCCATTGAGTGGAAAATTGTAGCAATCGTTACTTATCGATACATAAAACAAGGCACGTCAAGATTAAGCACGCCTAAGGCGGTGCCCTTACAACAGTGGTCAAATACATACATGGTGTCAAGTAGGCAGACACTTGAGAGGCCACGTGTCCTATCAAGTCATGCTACTTGATATTTACCTTGAGATGCTACCACCTATGTATCTATTTTAATCAAACGGTGAAACCAAGTATAAAGGAAAAGATTGACCACTATTCAAATGGAGTTTACTCTATAACTTCTCATTCTCTCTCTTTCACTAAAATCCATTTTTAGAACTATGAAAAAATTCAATCTTCTTCCTTAAAATTCTTAATCTTCATAATTTCTAATTTAAGTATTAGGGGATTTGGCTTGGCCTCTAATGCTATTTGTTCACTAACACGGCCATATCCATTCCAAAAATAGTCTAATCTAATATTTTGATTAAGTTTCGATCAATGATTATACTGTAAATTAATATTTATATTTTATTACTATATATAATTTCTTTTGTAAATTTATAAACGTTGTAATTAAACTAATTTGTTATTTAAAAAACAAATAAAATAATTTATAAAAGACAATTTTTTTATTTTACAAGAGTTTATTATTGGTTTATGAATTATAGTCATAGCTTAACGGCAGAAAGTTAAAAGTAGAATTTGACTTTGACTCAAAGATCATAAAACTATTAAAGTAAGTTGAAAATATTGATTAATGAGTTAATTATTACAGAATTTCGGTTGAGGTTTGGTTCTTTATCTTTCAATAAGACTTTTTTTTTTATATATTTATAATCAAATTTTAATAAGACTTTTTAATAACGAAAATAACACGTTTCTCTGACTGGTCTTATTGCCATGCCAATTGCCAATACCTACATTCATTGAACAAAATCTTTTTTGGTGTTTTGGAGAATTATTTGCTACAATCAAGGCATGCTTAATCTGTTTTTAATTAATTAATTAATTAATTAAAATATTTTATGAAAATGAATTCATTGGGTGGCCATTGAATTCATGTCCATAGATAAGCACGCCATGTGTGTAAAGGGAAAATTAGTCCTTTTTTTTTTAACAATGAAAATCCAATGAATCAAAATATGCTACATAACAGAAGTAACTCTTTCCTTTAACATATTTCATTAAATTGATGATAATTCTTTGTGTTTTGAGAGATTCGAACCTGAGACATTTCGCTTCTCACACCCTTAAGGAGATAAAAAAACAAATCAGACTATACATTATTGATAAAAAAAAATTAGTCCTTTACTTTTTAGTTTATTAATATTTTATTTTTTATTAAAATAATATTGTATAATTTAATCTATAACTTTTTTAAATGAAATTAATGTATTAACGTCGGCCAAAAATAGCAATTGAACTCAATTTTTTGTTGGGTCAGAGTTTGAAGCAGACCCATGTAAATAAATTCATGAGTCATAGTAGTGGGCCCGAACATATATAGTGTAGGGGTGGACATGAGTTGATTTGAATGGTTTGTAAGTAATATGTTAGACTAAACTGATATTTTCAGTTTAACAAATCTTCAAACCAAAATCAAATCAAAATGATATGAAACCAATAATTTCAAGTTGGTTTGGTTTATTAAAAATTATACAGAGTTCGGTTTAGAACAAATTAAATTTTATATCAATTTTAAATTTAAATTGATTTCCATTAAACACTTATTTTAACTTCTAAAACTATATATATATATATATATATATATATATTGGAAAAAAGAAAAAATAAATTAAGAAATTAAAAGAAAGTAACATTAATCCTATTTAAATCAAAACTTAATCATTAAAATGAAAATAAAAAAAATAATGAAATATTTTAATAAATATAAGATATTATTAAATGAAATTACTATGAAATTATCCCATAAAATATTATTAAATATTTTGATAGATTATTCAATTAATAATCATTTTTTATACTATTATAATTTAATAATTTATAATAAATTTTTATATATATTTAATACTTCGAGTTGGTTTAGATTATAATGATTTGAAATTTTATTAAATTACAAATTAAATAAAAAATTTAGTTTGCTTATTTTTTGAACCATGACCAACCCTATATATTTGCAAACCATGATTTTCGGTTTGGTTTGGATTGATCAATTTGCTCGGGTTAAATTTTTTTTTTTGTACAACCCTAATAGTGAGCCTAAATCAGTTGTAATTCCTAACCTAATTAGGAAGTCTAAGTAATTAGGGTTTCTAATTGTAATTACTAAAATACCTCTATAAATAGGCTTGTAAATTCATTGTATATTTTTTTTATCACTTATTTCAATAAACAACCAATTTTGCTCCAGATTCATGTGATCGCTCGTTTTCATAGAATTAATGGTTTTTTACAACCTAAATATTTGACCTTTTGATTGACAGCTTCCCTTAACCTATATATCAAACCCTTGAACGGAAGTTGATGGTGCTGGCCACCTATATACCAGAAGATCATGTTACTTTTCTTGCACAAATCCGTAATTGACAGTTGACAACATTCTGACGCATATATACCATAGTTTAGGTTAATTAATTGCATTGTTTAATTAATCTAGTATTAACAGAACTGAAACAAAGGACCAAATACTAAAACAATCTAAATGTTTTAATCTTAATCAATTTACTTAGGATTAATTTAGGGTTAACATCTTTTTGGCACCCCCATTGAGATCTTTTTTTTTTTTTAAATCAAGAAGATGTCTAATACTGAAAATAACACTAATGATCGGACTGATAATCCAATAAACAAATCTAGTGATACCAATGGTCGTACATTCGCTAATGGAATTGGGAACCAACCTTAATTGGCCTCGCAGTTAAAAAAGAACATAAACAGAGGGCCATTAAACATTGGGATCCTACCGAAGTAAGGAGTTTATGTAGATGATCTTGAAAAGGTTAGGGATATCGTATTCCCCAAAGATGTCGAAAATCAAAACTCCCAAACAAATAATCCCAAGTATATTTGGGAGAAGATCTTGAAAAAGTTGCCCACTCTGAGCGCGACTGATCAACAGGCTATCGTTGATGGTGTGGCCCGAGAGAACAATGACCTTTATCTAGGGATGGTCAAGTAAATTGTTGTCATAATGAGGCCGATGGTAGATGAAAATCAGACTATACAGAGATCCATTGACCGATCCTTATATCGATTCAAAATGACCTTGACCCATTTCACCGAGCTCATAGAAGGGAGAAACAACAATATGGATGGGAGAAGGAACTTCACCAATCAATTTAAAAGGAATATTCCTAATAATCAGAGGGACGAACAAAGATATGGTGAAGCAAACTTGATGTGTCAGGCTGACCGTGATAGATTCGAAGGACAATCACAAAGGGACTACCTGTTAGCCAATCGAGTTAGTCCAGGTAATAATCCTCCTTATAATAATGATTACCGAAATGATGATAGATATGCTAATAGGTGGAGAGATTATGATCCTGGATATGAGCGAGAAAATGACATGAGGCCAAACTATCAACAAAATAAAAATGAATATGATGATAGAGATAACTGGGAAAGAGATCGAGATGATTATAAAAACTCTCAACCTATAGATAATGACCTCATGAGAGTTTTAAGGAGGATGGGGATATGTTTCAAGGATACTACTCGGCCAATGTATAAGAAGCCTTACCCTAATTGGATTGATCGAGTATATCCGTTTCCTAGAGGCTATAAAATCAACGAGTTTATAATATTTTAATTAACTAATTTATTTTATTAATTTTGAATTTCACAAATATTAATTTTTCTCTAAATAGTTTAAAAAATATTTATACAAAAATAAAAATTAATACGTATGTGCATAGATATTATTTTTTTTTTATTTTTAACATCACTTGATAAAAATCTTAAATTATGGACAAATGATTTTATATGTGCAATTTTGAAAAGGTTAAGGGTCTAATGGGACCAAAAAAAATATTAAGGGTTCACTTGAGCGTCAGCCTAAAGATGAAAGTTCTATTTGTACCTTTAGCATAAAATATTAAAAAAAAAAATACTCCCTCCGTCCCAAAAAGATTGTCCACTCTCTCTTCTCACATAATTTAAGAAAACATCATTTATTGCTTGCTAACTCATAAATTTTATTATATTTTTCTACTTATATCCATACTTATACTCATTTATTACTACATTTTTTTTTATTAATTTTGAAAATAGACAAGTACTACACTTTTCAATTAATAAGGATAAAATAGATAAATACCTATATTTATTTTTAGAGTGGACAAATATTTTGGGATATCTTAAAAAAAATAGTGGATATTTGATAGTTTGCTAAAAAATAATCAAATTACTATATCAGCTAGGCATATAATTCTTCCAGTGGAAGAGCGAGCAAAGCGAGATTACTACAAGTGGCACAATTCATGTAGACACCACACCAATAATTGTACAGTCTTAAGGAATGTCATCCAGAAGGCTATCCAAGAAGGAAGACTAGCATTCCCGAGCAAAGGAAAAGCACCACTAGTGGAAACCAATCTGTTCCCTAAGGCGGTAGTCAACATGACCGACATTAACACAACAAACATCAAAATTCTAGGAGCAAGTGACCTATAGCCAAACTCAATAGTTTGGCCTAAAGAAAAGGTAGACCTAAAAACTAAGGCAGAAGGAAAGAAGCCAAAGGAGCAGCCCGAACCTCAGAAAAGCTCTGTTTAATGAAAGCTATAAGGCCAAAGATCCCCAACTTAAGCTCAGTAAGGTTAACACCTGTTTAATTTGCCCTTCTTGTAAATATGAGTTTCAGGTAGTGTCGAAGCGCAAGGAACTAGAGAGAGACAAGGATCCTTTTACCGAACCTCAAACTCATAATACCATGCCAATACAACAAAGGGAATGGAGACACATGTTGGCTTAGAGACCGAATAGATTAGTTCTAAGGGTGAAGGAAATTTTTATGATTAAAACAAAAGACTGAGTTGTT